>JAQGAK010000426.1:0-81417 GCA_034696945.1 Lipothrix lubbocki
TTTTACGGGTAAATCTAAATATGCAGTGCTCACATACATATTAATATATTATAATATTTATATGTTATCGCATTCACATAATAACATGTATATTATATGTACTATCTTCGTATACACAAGTACATAATATGCAGTATAGCTCAAAACGTTTGTGCCTATACGGCAGTATGGCACATATGTGAGTGCTGTTAATAAAAACGTTTTCAATGTCTATACTGCGGGTATGGAACATATGTGAGTACTGCACATCAAAACGTTTTCATTGTCACACGCTGCATGGGGCTTTATTATTATATTATTAGTTAGAGATTGGGCCACAGACGGGAACCTCTCTCGTCGATCCGGGGGATCGCAGGCAGAAGATTTTTGAAACATATAACCTCTTGTTGAAATAATAAGGAAGTGGTTTTTAAATTAACTACATAAACTCAGCCTCATATTAAGTAACTCCAATATGCTTAAGATCATGAAACATCAACTTTTAAAAAATTCATTTTTCTTTGTACTACGTAAGTTCGTTGCATATATTTTACTATGTCTTAAGTATGTTGGATGTAAATAAGAACATCTACAGCATATATGTACATGTATTCCTCCTATTCTTATCCAATTTACTCGGCGTATTAGTCCCGCTGAGGGTTAAGGAGAAAGCTAATTGTGGAACAACATAAATTAAAAGTTGAAACAGTGATAGTAAGTGGTGTAGTTTATGTGGGCACCTCGTCAACTCTAATTATTAAAGGGCTTACACAGTGTTAAATGCAGCGGTATGCCTGAGGTGTGTAATCAATTGCAGTAGCTCTAATGCTGTAGATATGTAATTACTCAGTGTGTAAAATTATGTAATGAAGCACATCTATTTATAGCTGATGTACAATGAAGATGGAGTTTGTAATACAGTTGATGCTACAATGTATAGTAGTTACTATATCCGTTTATAATCGTCAATACATTTAGGTCTGTACTGCAGATATCGCTGGAGTATATTGTATAATATGTGAGAGTATGGTAGAAAGTTAGAGCTGTGCCTATACGATGTCGCTGTAGTAAGAATCCCACTGCCAAGAGCTCTCAAAGTCTTCGTCTTCCGACTCCTTATCGGCAAGGACTCATTATTCCCGCTGTTCTATTCCGCGTCCTCTATTCATTTCCCTATCTTAAGTCGTGTCCCAAAATCCTATTAATCGTTCCAGATAAGTCTCGCACAACAAACTGTGTACGTCGCCTTTCAGGGACTCCCATTCATTGGGGATGTTGATAAAAACGACTCGCTGCCTCCTGTTTGTTACTTAAAATCCATTACAATAATTTGGAAACAAGACGCTTATCCGCCCATCTACCTAGCTTTGCACAGCACAATCACCGTCTCCTGGTTTGTAACCGAACTTCAAGGCGGACTGAAATGATATGGGGCTAAATTATAGCATTATTAGTCTATTTTATAGTTACTCTACTGTACGCATGTATGTACTGTATGCATTTCGGGATATGTAAACCATATGATTATGTGCATAGGGAAAGCCCGAGTAATTTCTAAACTCCATAGAGCAAATACAAATTGAAAACCTGGTTGGCAGGAAGCGGTGATAAAATGTGAAGGAGGAGTGGCATAAATCTAAATGGTAATTGTCTCCCTGTTCAATGTTAATATAAACGAATTCACTTGTAGAATTTAACGAATAGGATACTCGCCGTTGGAATTACACATAGTATCCGACTAATTGCTAATTGCTTGGGTTCCAGCAGAATAAATGAACGTATTCATAAGATAAGACAGTCGTCCTCCGGGCTCTGTATGAAATAAAGCTTACACGAAAATAGCAACTATATTTCCTTTTCATCCTTTATTGCACAACTGTATATATGTAGATAGATACTGCACAACTTGCAAGAAGACTTCTCGCTCCTCCGAATCAGCTCGAACAGAGATTGTCCCTGAAGTTGCTCACTTCCTGCTGCCTTAATTTTAGACGGTATTTCCTATTTCCATGAAAGTTTTGCTGCTGCTGCTGCTGCTAAAGTTGTTACCGTCCTTTACATAATAATTGTAATTTCCTGCTGCGCCTTATAGATGTAGACACTATAAAACTGTATTTGTCCGACTGTGCTGTGTGTTGCCTATACAACATGCCTATGTGTATCCTTTACGGCGGAGAGTTAATCGGAAACGTGTTTTAATTTTCAGGACCCCAGTTTTATCTTTAAGGAAAATTGACGTAGTTGTAAAAGTTTCCTTCTGTAATTTGATTACAACTATATACACGTACGTTCTAGGGACAATGCCGGGGAAGTTGAATGCAGCGGACATTAATACAGACGTAGAACATGACAGAGACAGGAAAATCAGTGCCTATTGTATACCTTTTTTCTTCTCAAGGGAAGAGCCCAATGAAAGAATAATAACTGCGTGTATCTTGTCACATATATGTTTACTGACAACATGATTGCATACTTTCTTAATTAGACACGTTACGCCTAACTACAAAAGACTTTAATGTGAAATCACAATGAGTCCTGTAATACGTAATTACTGCGGGAAAGGATGCATAATTAGAAGTATAACCGTCCTATAACATGTAATCATTTGTGAATTGTCTTCATGCCTTTTCTATAGTAGTACCATAAGGATCTGTATTTAAAAGATATGCTCACAAGGGCTCCCAAGACGTTTCAAGGTACCACACGGATGTTCGTAATTATATTATTTTCACCAAATTATCAAAAAATTTAGGAAGAAATTAGATTTACTTTAAAGTTGAAGAAGGAAGTTTATATATAATTAGAAAAGTTTATAGAGAAAAAGAATGAATTAGATTCAATTAATATAAAATCCAGGATATATAACACAAAGGTGAAGAAACTTGAGTGGTGGGAGCTTCCGGCTTGAGACTCAAACCATTAAGATCCTTGAGGTGAAGGAATTCGATTTTGGTACATTAAACAAGGATAAAAGATTTTTATTCTCTAAAGCTATATCTTTATCTCAACGCACACAATAATGCTCGGCAATGGGAAACAAATCACTTCAATAAAAATATTTTTCGACAATACAGCTTGACGGTTACATTATTTATTATTATATCTAATTCAGGAAGCCTACTTGTGAATCATTGCATCTTCAGTATCTGTAACATAAACAAACACTGAAATGAATTTACAATCGATCATAGAGCTGGTATGTGGTAAGAAGTACTTGAGACGCTGTTCTAACTAGTTCAGTGTTGTTCTACAAAAATGCATGATGTACTAGCTCAATTGATTCGAATCTCATTGTGACAATAAAACAAGTATGTACAGCGTATAGATGTCTAATCATGAAGGAGAAAAGATATGTGTTTTAGTTATAGACAAGGAGACAAGTCCCAATTCCCAATGCATGATGGTTATACCTTCGTAGGAGATAACAAATGCGTCTTTGAAGGAGGATATGTTTGTCTGAACAAGTACAATGTATCAATTGGCACTTGATGGTGCAACATATCGCATATCCGGAGCTAAACACTTGAGCTTTCAACTTTATCCCTTTCCACATACGAGCGTCGTGAATGGCTTCTTTATCTTCCGCTCCTCACTGTGCCTTGTCGATGATTTTTAAGTGATGACTCCATGTCTACCAACAGGGTGGCGGGTACGGGGAAATAATCTACCGGAATGAAAAGAGGTATATACTACAATAATATTTGTACACGCATAGATGTATTTGTACATGTTTCAGCGAAATAAACCTTAAAGCACTTTCTCCAAACGTACTGAGCCAGTTGCAGTTTAACCTAAATTTCAATTTTGATGATTTCCCGCTCTAATTAAAAATAACGATTAATTACAAAACTCGATAAAATAGATTATTAGCTAGGAAATTAATATATATTAACATGTATTTAATGTGTTGAATAATGTTATAAATGAGTCGTCTGTGGTTTTGCAGCCCGTCCCAGCAGGAGGAATAAAAGCCGGAAAAACAGATAAATTATTTGCATCCCACACTGAATTGAAACTATGCGAAAAATAATGGCTCGACCGGAGAGCTGCCAAAAATTTTGCCAGGATTCATGAAGCGTTAATTGCTTTTAAACTGCAATCTCAATATTAATCATCAAGCATGTGCAATCTTTCACATGAATTAGGAATGACTTCTGTAGAAAATTCTCCGCATGGTCTGTCTAAATACAGCGATGACAACAGGTCTAGTCTAAATTGGAGAAATGTTCAGAAACTAATTACCGACAGAGCTATTGTCCTCATTTGTAATATGCACACCCAGGCTGTTTTCATTTCAGACAGTTTTCATTTTTCAACTGAGGAAGGGTCTGTAATATAATAAAGAGGGGACAACGTTGGAGTGTGCTACATAAATAAATGTGAGTTTTTATATAAACGCGTCCACTTATACGTGTTTCCTTCTATATAAAAAGACGCCCTTATATCATCTTTGCCTTATATGAGTGTTTTCTTCTATAAAAAGGTGCTCTTATGAGCGTCTTCTAATATAAATTTGTGCCTGGAGTTTTGGTCGCACAAATGAAGTTGCTACATAAAAGTGAGAAAGACGCTCGGTAGTCTACACCGACGCCGCCCTTAAGTCAATAAATAAACTCAGGAGTATAATACTCGCACATGAGGAGACGGTGAGTAATCCGTAAGAAATTGTTACATTATGATCTTTAACTGGAGTGTAGGTATACACACCGGGGCTTTATAGGGGAGGGAAGAGGGAAAATATAGGACGGAGGAATGCTCGAGAGAACCCGGAGTGTTGTTGGACATAAGGTAAAGGATTTGAAGAAGAACTAAATGAGAAGATTTATGAGTGCTGAGAACGGTGGTTCTTCAAGGAGTCTTAAAGAGAGAACAATGCCAACACCCCTTGGAGCGCTGAGACGAATCTCAAAGCCGGGCGCAAAAAAATTACGGTGGAGTAGAAGGAGAAAAAAATCCATCCTACTGTCACAATGAAGCACTTTATCAATCAAACTCAGGACTGATACACTCCGCAATCAATCCTTTGTCCCATTATCGCCCAACCATCTATTTAACATCTCTACAAACTGTGAAAAATTGGTCTTCACACAACCACATATTGTACAAGCAACAAATAGCGTCGTATGGAAATCACCCAAGGGTTGTACTTTTATAACAAACACCATCCTCATATGTATGCTTCACCTTAACAAAGTCATCATCTCATTTTTTCTCTCTCTCTCTCTCTCTCTCTCTCTCTCTGTCAAAACCTTTCATCAGTACCGAGTATGTAAACATTTCAAAATAACAGCTCAATCTTTTTTATTGAGAGTGATAGTTTTATTTATTGAGCAGTCGTTTAAGACTTGCTTAATTAACATCCATTCAAGGTCCATTTAATTAATAATCATTCATTCAAGCTCTATTTAAGTAATAATCATTCAAGCCCCATTTAATTACCAATCACTTTAAAATTTGTTTAACTAGCGAAGCTTAGTTTATATTAACAACTATTTAAGTATTGTTTACTCAATGACACAGTTTAATTAATATTATTATTTAATTATAAAATAAAACCCGCCAAATGTAATCTACAAATAAAAAATAGTATCCGTTTACTTATATAACCAATTTACTATTGAATTACAGGTCTACCTTATGTTTCAACATACTTTGGCTCATCATTTAGACAAAAAAAAATTAAATCGTGATCATCAACGCATAAACCGTTGTACAAAAATGGCACTCAAAACACCAAGAATCTCCTTTTCAGCCTACAAACTTCTTAACTGAAGCCCTGGAAGTCTCCATTATTTTGTACGACATGATTTTTGAAGCATCTACTAACTTCAATTAACATACTCAACTTACGTACTTCCTGCCAGACTCGTCATATCACACAGGATTATATACCGGTATCAAACTAAAAAGCCTGTTGTCTTTAAGGGCAGTCTCTTAATTAATTCGTCAAAAAAATGCAAGTCAGTTGTGATGAGTTCATTACCAAAAACCTGATGGATCTTTTAGCATGAGGTTGTGAGCATTTATATGAATAAATTAAAATTCATGATGGGAATTTCTTTATTGTGTGTACACGATTTACTTGTAATTCTAACGTTATTACTCTTTATTACCCTTGCCATAAAGCAAGCAATTAATTTTAACGTGCATTTAATTTCAACAATTAATTTTAAGAAAGTTTTGGCCCGGAATTAGTTCTTAAGATTGAGGTACGATTTTTGTAAATTAAAGAGACGATTTCTCGAGTTCTGGGATCTGTTTTTTCAGTTAGATTTTATTTTGACATTAGATTAATTACAATATGCTTCAAGTATCTCTCTATATCTTTAGGTGATTAAAGTATGAATGATCTAATGTATTGTGATACGCACAAAGCTACAAATGAGAACTGATTGGAAGTTCCCGAAGCAAACAGAAAGAACCCAATAAGAAAGGAAAAAAGGAAGGACGGAAAGATTAGTAATAATTTTCCGAAGAGCTGGACAGATTTGAGCTGTTTTTGGGAGAGGCTGAACTTAATAACATAGTGTTAAGCCCGGCCGCCAGTCTGACGAGCAAGTGGATGTCGGGAGTGCATGCGGGATTTTGAGTTGAGGGCCTGTATAGGTCAGAGGCGGGTGGGCGTTTGGATATCCAGCTATGCTCTTTTTTAGACATCGGAATAAACTGAGAGAATAGAATGCCGAAAGTTGGAGCGTGGAATAAGCTCCGCGTAGGAAAACAGAATAAAGCTGAAAGTTGGAAAATAGAATAAATCCATAATTCAAAAGGATTCTATTATAATATTAGGATAGATTCGAAACTGTGAAACTGTGCCTCATTTCCTCACACTCAACTCCTCTTACCATGAGTTTATTGACTATAAAATATCACTTAATAATACTATTATATTATAGAATATCTACTAAATACTAAAATGTAATCGTTTCACTCCTCAACGCCATGCTCTACTGTATTGCAAATACTCGGGGATATTATCCTTGCCATTACTTGCTCATTATAAAGCACAAAATGTGATGTTATTAAAGCTTTTATACTCTATGTAGAGACCGTGGATTTGTACGTATGCATGACACTTACGAAGCAATTCCTTGTGTTACACTTTATGAAGAGTTTAAGATCCAAGCAGAACATTTTATTGGAAAAGTTATAGCAATGCGTGGGGTTTAGTCGGATGGTGCCAGCAAAGTATACTTGATAACTACTTTAAGGTTATGGCATAATACACTGTATATGCTTTAAATATATTAAGTTTCCATCGTATAAAATCATTTGGCGAAATTGTAAATGCAAAAGGGTATCATCTCGCCCGACCGAGCTAGTAAGTTAAGTAAGCGATAAAATTAAAGTAGTTACTCCATCCATCCGTGAGTTCAACCGTCGCTGTAGGTACGATACTGTCTGCATGCCTGGTGTCCTCTTCACGGATCCGCGTGTGTAAGTATACATCCATTAATAAACATACTACATATTCCTATACTTACTTTTATACTTGTAGTATATACATTATATATGGATACATTAATATAAACTATACGTACTGCCCACGTTTCTGTATGCATGACATGTGTAAGCTATTGACTGTGACTTGAAGGGAAAGCGGGCTCTCATCCTGTGAACACATGCACGTTTTAGCTATATATGTATATTGAAGCGTCCTCATGCCACACAGGTCATTCTCCATGATTGCAATTTGAATGCCGACAAGTAAGGTATAATGACAGGCTAAAGTAGTAGTAACTTGAGCAACAACCATGCTTAATTATAAGGTTATTGAGTTGTAATTCTCTCGTTTAATGAAACTTCCCATATAATATGACCCACTCTTGTCGGAATTAAAGGCAAGAGAGAGTCATAATTGAAATTAAATGATATATAGAATCTAATCATAATTCTGACACTGCTGCTCCTCATTTCGCATTCATTTCTCCACTTACTAATATGCACGCACGAGGAACCTGTATATGTACGTAGGCATACTTATACTTATGTAGTACATACATAATGCATATCTGTAATACGTATACTATATTATACATGCACATGGCACAGCGGTAAACATATATACAGCTCTGACATGAAGGATAGAGCCATGGTCTGACGACTGGAACCTCACATAGGCTCATAAAACAAACAAAATACCGAGTACTTAATGTTCAGGATATGAAGTCGGCTTTTACTATCCAACTATAAATACGAGACTATCAGTATTTTACTCCCGTGTAAACACTATCATCATTTTCTAGTAAACTACGTGCTATTTAATCTTTTGAGACCCGCGACCACTACACACGTACAATATAGAATATACACGCTCTTTCACAACCTTTGGCTCCTATTATGTACCAACGAAATGATTTCCAGATAATTACCATAGATACTAAAGACTACACTACTGTACTAAAGAGGTCAATAATGAACCGGAAATTACAATTTCTATTTTAATACCACCGTTAATAGCTGGACAGAGCATTCCTTAATGAGCTAAATTGGAACTTGTTCTAGTAAACAACCAACCAAAATATCTAATTACCATATAGCTCGCTATAATTAATACGTAATCTATAGTCATAGACCATGACAGCTTTGCTTTTGTCTTCCGATGACAGGCTCGTTATGATATTGAGTGGCGTATTTATTGCAGCAGGGTTAGGATCCTGAGAGGCGTATTTATTGTACCGGCGACAATAGCCTGAGAGCATGCATATGCACATCAGCAGGACTTGTATTTCTGTAGGTAGAAACTGCTTTTAGAAGCTGATCATCATGAGCTCCCCAATCTTTTAAATTAATATAATTATAAAATGTAATGTATCGACAGAATGGCTAAAATTACCATCGAATGAATGCCCACCAATGGGCTTTTATATCTAAACGATTTTAAACCCTATTTTATGATTTAATTTCCCGTGCAAAATGAAACTATTTTTGATAGGAAATAACTATATATACAATGAATAATTTAATATTTTCGATATTGAAATCATCTTTTACATTTTCTGAATTTAAACATTATTTTTAACATGAATTTTCCGCAACGAAAATCTCGTTTGACATAGAGTTTCCACATTGAAACATTAAAAAAAAGCGTACATTGAAACACCTGATTTTACAAAACGACAACATTACAACTGTTTGATACTACAAGAGTATATATTACAACTATATTTTAATATGAAATGAATAAAAGTATATCAATTTCAGAACTTTGAAAAGATGACAGTGGATCTTTATACATTGTTAACATTATACAGCATATCTGGAAGACGCTTTGACAACAATTCTACTGATTCTATCCAAACGGAGGATTTTCCTCGTAAATGGGACGGCTTTTCATGAGGGAAATGGAAGGCGTTGATTTGGAAATGGATTCATTGTATTAAGGAAAACGGACATTGGAGCGATTAGAAAGTATAAATAGCATCTTATGATAGTATCAATAAGCTGACAACGAAATTGAATGAAATTTCTGGTGGAGTATATAGCCTTCATGACTGTTCCTTGCCTGGGAATGACTAAAGAGCGTAATACAAATGTGGGCATAATGGTTGGCAATAGCCATAAAGGGATAATGGCGGGAGGGAGAGATGCGAATGCATATGAGGATTTCTATATAAAAGACAGATAATAGGGAATCTTTTGAGTTAATTTAGCGAAAACTAATTGACGTCAAAGGAGTCGCTAATGAGTTTTTGTAGGAGCGATCACATTTCAGACGACAATGTTTTCCCAACGCTATGACATTTTGTCCCAATCTTAAAGAAAAAGGCCCCTAATTGCTTTCTTGTCAAATGATTTCCCTGCCCATGTGAAAACCGAGACGCCCAACTAAAAATATTTTGGTTACGGCAAGAGGAGAGTCATTAGTGTTCGACATATTTCACTTTCCGTACCCGTCCCTGTCGTTTTTTCCTATCCTTCAATCTTCTGCTGTTTCGTCCTTATATCTCTATTTTTTTCTTCCTTCCCTTAACACTACACAAATCGCTAGTGGTTTTCCTTTGCTACCGGTTCCAAAGCACCGAGTCTTTACACCGTTTCCCTTTCCACTTAGTAAAACTCCTACCGAATCTTACCAGGAGCTGCTTATTACAATCATGTTTACTTAGTTAGTATGGATACTATATATGTATGTGTGCTATACATGTATGTGAACTCTATTTATGTATGTTTACAAAGTAATAGCTTTGTTCTCATCGGCGGCCAACTACCAAAAGGTTCATTTGATGACACTTTGGGGTTCGTAAAGATATTTTTACGCGTTTGTTTCGATGAACTTGTTCAATTCTTTGAACTTCGATGGGCCATTTGTCGACCTTTAATTAATTTATAATTTGAAAAGGAAAATTTTATAAATTATTTATTTCGTTCAAAAATTTAAATTTGAACTAAAGAAAAGTAATAAGATAGATAAAAATTCAGTTGCATTGCAAGGGTTAAAATAACAATTTATTTGCAAAAGGTTCTTCTCTATACTTTCAAATTCTAAGAGGGAGGATACCGTTGTTTTAGCCTTCATTTAACACTTTGCTCCCCATGTAACGCTCCATTTGTAGCATTCCAAGCTTAGATCCATATTATTTACATGGGCAAACTACAGTGTAACACATAGTCGTTCAGTGAACCATCTAAAAGTTAACTTGTAACGTACACATTTACTCATCTTCTCCGCTGGATCATTTCCGAATGAAGAATTTTTCACGGCTGCATGCTTCACACATGTTTGGGTTCTTGCACCAAGAGCTTCGCACTCTTAAAATATACGCCCGATACTTACCAATGATCACTAAGGACTTGGGAATCATAAATGGTGGAACATATAATTACAGTAAGCACATTCGACACCTCTTTGTCTCAATTTCACCTCCACCTTCATTTCCTTCTGTCACTCGTAAAATATCTTCCAGCCTGTATATAACGGGTAGTCACAGGAAGCTCTTTTTCAAGGAATGACTCTACTTAAACTCAGAGCTATAAATTATGTTGCATATTATTTACGAAGCTAAATACTTCTCATTACCTAAATATTTCCTGAAGGTGCTCGTAAGCTTTGAAGGTTCCATGATTTACTATTACGATATGTAATGAAGCATGTGGCTGTATGTAGATACAGCAAAATACACAGAACACATCTAATAAACAAAACCTGGTTTGAATTTTTAATTTTATTAATAAATTCTTAACATTCACACTAAATTAGTTTAAAATGAAATTATTGAATATTTCCACGATGTTACAAAATAATTGTAATAAACTACTCATGCGCATCAGTGTTTGTTTCATTTATTGTTAAATAGCGTATTTCTCTTTAGTTGTAAACATCAACTATATATAAAGGTCTTTATCTTAATATTATACTGATACGAATTTACTTGCAAATTTCTGGCTCGAGGTGCATTCAATGAATTAAACTTGAATTTTGAAAGTGTTTTTACATGAGAAAAGCAGATAAGGATTGGCTACATCTTTCCGCAGTTGATGATGGGAAAAGCGGCAATTATTTTGTTTGAATAATGGGTACAAGGTATAAATTTATGAAGCAATTATTAGTTTTTTCCCACCCCGGCAATTATCTATGAATTAAACTGCATGCAAATATGAGTGTTAATACTTTCCTATATTTTACAAAGGTCCCTACGTCTTGTGAACCTAACCTATGGGCAATAACGCTAAGTAAGATTTACGAAATCAATTACCAGGCAAGTTTAGCATAGCAAATCATGAGTTTGTAATAAGTCAATAAATAATCTCTTCTGAATAATAACTTTCTAGTTGCAGAGTTTTTTACATTAGCCAATTCACTTGAACACTTATGTTAAAGTGTGATTTGCATGTGAGCTGTATTATCTAACGCGAAGTAAATTTGCATGTAATGACTGTACATGTACTAACAATAGCCGTGCAAAATGCTACAACTATAAAATTAAGTGCAAAAGTTATTCAAGCAAAATCAATATTACATACCTTACACAACTGTGTATGGAATAAATTACTCTGACAAAGTTGGCTGAATGGTGGTGTGAATTAGACGATGACGAGAAGATGGTATTGTGAGGAAAATAATAGTTATTTATTATAAATAATAGCCCTTCATATATGTAGAGGATCAGGGAGAGGGATTGGGTGCTAAAAGAAATACATAATACCGAGCCTTGGTGGTAAGGATTTGTCTTCTGTCGGCCCTTGTGTATGTGTATGTGTTTGTGTGGGTAAGTACAGTGATAGATGGGACACTGTACTGTGTGAAAGTTATGATTAAAATTTGAGGAGGAAACAGGAAATTCCAGTTAGGGTCGGAGCGCATGCAACGCTGTCCTTGTCAAAAAGTGAAGATTTAATCGTAAACTCGGTATAAAAATATTGGGTTGTGTTGACGGCAACGAGGTTTATGTGATGTGTGTATTAAGAAGGCAGGTAGGTCTTTAAAATTAAAGGAGTAAAGAGGTAACTTTCTTGTAGCAACTACAAAATAGTGTCAGTTAGGATACATGCTGACATCAACTTACACTCCACACATGCATATAGGAAAATCCCTTACTGACAAAAACCGATGTTTACAAAATCATGCTCATATGTATACATCAGCCAATGCCTTGTGAAACGCACTGATTTATTCTAAAGACGTGCAAGTTATTCATTTGTATACTATGTTTGATGCACATTGTAACCTTGTATGTTGTATGTATAGTTCCAAAAGCAACCTTGCATTATGCATTACTTTTGTAATAGTCTTCGTTACAATTTGAATCCTAAGCAGTATTCTGTGAAACTATATTGAGTGCAGTATATTGGAATAAACTTTCGGATATCCCTCCAGATGAATAAGTATTACTGAAAACTTGTCAGCATATTCAAATTACAATTAAAAGTCGTGTACCAGAGTTTTCTTAACACATTTCGCACAATACGCCTGTCAAGTAAAGCCTGCGAGATAAGTTACTGCTCTCCACACTTAAACATCCT
The DNA here is from genome assembly GCA_034696945.1 of Lipothrix lubbocki. Classification (NCBI taxonomy): domain Eukaryota; kingdom Metazoa; phylum Arthropoda; class Collembola; order Symphypleona; family Sminthuridae; genus Lipothrix; species Lipothrix lubbocki. The sequence continues at coordinate 12,943 of JAQGAK010000426.1, forward strand.
GAGATGAGCTAGCTTAAATAGAATCATGCATACACACTTCAATGCATTAAGCTGGTGTAGCTGCAGTTGTTGTTGCACAATCATGAAGGTAGTTACAGATTAAATATTATATAGGTAGCACTCGCCTAAGAACTGACTTCAGTCCATATGCACTGTACGTCACTAACCGAATACATGTAATAGACAGTGTTGTATACTAGCTTATTGTAACCTTACTAGCACAAGCATATAGGAGCAAAAGAATGGAATGAACAGTGTAGTTAAGTAAAGATTATTATTTCTTGTACCTTATATACTGGAAGGACTTGTTCATGTAAGAATCCGCTGTATCAGACTTTTGGAAGCGGATAAAGATCAAGTCTACTGACAATGAGTTGTTAGTTTGTAAATGTCTTAAGCTCAAGTCTTGAGTTGTTGTAAAAGATAGCGTCGGGTAGGACATGTACATGAAAGCAGGAAGGCAAAGTGAGCAGGAGACGATGATCAGTACCGGATCAAGACGCATGTTTTTTGGTCGTATGCTGTTGCACATAGAGGTCATGTTTTGTATATCGATAGTTTGTTGATGCTCGTATCAATATACTGGGGTCTCTATACCTTTTGTACATATGAATGATGTAATGGATTATCCGTCAATAGTATGTTTAATTACCGTTGTTGTATCAAGAGTCGACATCAAGTGCACAGAGAGATTAGTTTATTTTTAACGTTTGTCTTCAAATGGACAAGTAAATGTTTTTAAATGATGTCACACGAGCAAGAAAAGATACGGCCAAATTACATCTGATTTCTTCAACAAGTGTATAGGGTTGCTGATTACTAATGAGTAGAAAAAATTAAAACTACGTCACTCTTATTCACATTTGTATACTTGACGCTAGTTTTTCAATTTGGTGTTTCACTAAATGTTTATGTAACCAAATAGGTCTGGGTCGGATATGCATTGCTCTCAGAGGAATAAACGTAGGAGAAAATATATGTGAGAAAAAATGGGAGGCTATGACGAGACAGGATAAGCTACGACGGTATGTAGCCATTAGGGAAAAATGATAATATTAATATAATGAAAGAGATAAATGTCGGAAGTGCGTGTGACTGTTGAGGGAAGGTGAGGTGACGACGAAGGGAGATACCGAAAAGGGCTGGTCGGATGCTTTGAATGAATGTAAAAGTGTAAAAAAGCGGACGAATGAAAAGTAACGAGTGAGGATAATGGATGGAGACATCGGAGAGGTGATGACATGTTGAAAGAAGAGGCTGTGTAGCCAAAAATAAAATGCAATTGTAGTAATATGGGTCTTGTTGCTGTCTGCCTGTCAGCTCCGCTTTGAACAAGATCTGTGGAGGCATCCTCATCCGCCTTGTACACATGCTCAACACATCAGTCTACATAATAAGTTACATCAAAACGATTACAAAGAAGAGATTAGTTTTCACTATTTCATTTGGCGCAAAATCATATTTTGATGTCGGTGGGGGTCAAAAAATTCTCCTCGAAACTGGACAGACTTCTTTATGATGAAGGGAACCGATGGCAGGAGAAGAGCCAGCCGAGAGACCCACCGGCTAATCTGACTTTAATGTATACAACACACCGCGTCAATCCCAAAACACGTAATTCTGCATCTTCTAGTGGATCATTTGATGTAGGAACAAGGTCCACCGACACACACACACGCAAGTATAACTTCCAAGTGTATGCCTCATAATACATAGTAATTAAATAATTTCTTGCTATTACACTTGGTTATTAGCTCTTCCCTGCTATTTTCAGCTTCTTCCATAGCTCGGCATACCTTGATAAATATACCTTAACTCATGTAAATTTTTTGAGCTTGCACCTGCAACACACTATTCCTTTAAAATACACCTTCCAGAACTTGACTTGAAATTAGTTATGTATACAAGAAAGCTGATCATCAGAGTTCATATATTTCTTCTTGGCCCCCATCAAAGTAGAATACAAATTTTCTTGTTATTCATTACATCCTATTAGTCACTGATAGCATACCATCTGAATTATATCCAGTAAATTTATACATTGACCTCTTGTTATAACCCAGGGTTGGGAGACGAACAGCACAATGCAGTCTTTAGCAAAATCACAACCATTAATTATTTAACTTTGATAACCAATATTTGCTGCAAGGATATGCATTACAAGCTTACCTAGTTACATGTAATTATTGATAACTAAGTATATATTACAGGCATAAATACATGTCGTACTTAATTAAGTGTATAGTTAACTTATTACCTTATGTAGAATCATACATTTATGCATACTTTAGTAACTATCTTAAACATGTAGGCACATCTCTATAATCAAATGCTAACAAAGTTTTACAGATCACAATCCCTGTAAGTTCATATAACTAATGAGAAATGCATGTAACTAATTCAAACAGTTTACCATTAGTTACAGTCAGTTACCTTTGGCAAACCAATAAAAAATTAATCTCCAAGAAGTCATACCAGTTTCATTTGTGAATATCAGTCCATCTGCTCGGTCAGTGTTAAGTTAGCCCTCCCCGTTTAACAACGATGGCGCTGCTGATATAAAAGCCTTCAAGTAGCGGACACTTGTTAAATACATAACGGAGACCAGTCGCTGGTTACAAGAAAAAGGCATTCATGTAAATTTGTTGAGGAGAAATAGTTGTGAAGATGCCGTTGCTACATTAAAAAATTTGCCGGCTATGTCGTGTCATGTTCATGGTAACAATAGGAAAGATGTGGTCGTCCATGCAGTCAACTCCTAGGTGGTACTTTTTCCTTGGACCTACATTCTGAGCATCCAACAGTGCGCTGAAGAATATACTACACCATATTTTTGTAGTTGAATTTTGTTTTGTGAGTGATGATGGTATGAGATATATACTGAATCTGTAGTGCAAAGGTAGTTTATTGTAACATAAAAAATCTCATACAGCTTGTAGCTCATTGAGCAGCCTGAGAGCTCTAATTGCTCTGGGGTTAATTGCTAGGGCTGAAGAAACCACTCCTTTCTCCATGGGCCAAGAGGTCAGGAAAATGTTTCATTTGGGCGCTCCAAGTCGCGTCATACATCAACATGTAAAGATAACTTGTCAAATGACCCATGGGAAAAGTGTGTATTTCATTGCCCACAAGAACATTATTGGAGTAAAAACAGGCATCGGGTTGGCTATATGGTTGGTCTTTTTCCTTATACTCCTTACTTTCCATATAGTCCAGCCAGGGATATGCCTCCAGTTCTTTTGTATTTTTAATTCCCTCGAACCTTGTTTTCACACACGTTTCTTGTTAAACCGTTTGTACTTCACATCAATATAACACAAAAATTACATATGAAACTTAACCAAAACTAGACCTGAATACATATAATACATTTCTATAGATAAGACATTTAAAAAATACATATAAACATGTACATACAATAATACATACATAAGTATGTATATGTATTCTCTGAATAATATATGGCGCATAATTGCATACTAAACAAAACAAGTCGAAGCAAGCAAAGCTATAGTAATGTCCCTCCACGTTGTTCAAAGGTGACTAACTTGAGTTCTGATGAGCAATAAATGTTGAACACGCCTGCATTGCTGAGGCGTAAGTTGCACGTTTAGCAAACATCTCACCCATAAATAACAATTGGAAGCAAGTGGATTATTATTGTAACTTAAATACAGGGTATACGCATTCATTCCTTGTGATGCAGACTCGATTGAGTCTCTCATGGACTAAATACTCTAACCAATTCGACTCTATTCAGCATCCCCTGTGCACCAAAAGGACACAAAGGATGCTGTGAAAATGAGTTGGAAATGAAAGGAGCTATTGAAATTGAACTGGAATCGACTGCAAACTGCTGAATTTGAGAGCAATAAAACTGGGAAAGATGGGGGGAAAGAAACAGAGAGGAGTTGATAGTCAAAAAATTATTATTGGAATTGAGAAGAGACTGTCTCTGTGTTAAGATTGTCTATTATTTTGTTTGTTTGAAATCGAACATGTCCTTCTCGTAAGGACATGAAGAATAGCAAGTTGAATAGAATGACGTTGAGGAGACGGGCTGATTGGTGAAAAAAAGAAGGACGGTGATGTTGCGACCCCCCGAAAAATTAAATGATTAGAATCAATAAATTGGCAGTCTTTTGTCGCCATAAAATAGTCAGTGAAGCAGACATTTCAGATAAAGGTGGCTCACAAAAAACCTGGAAGAGTTCAATTTCGGGGACTCAGTCATTTCTCGGCTCTCGGGAGAGAGATTGGGGAAAACGGAGAGGAAAATTTCTCGGGTACACAATTTCTCTATGGGGAAGTGAGAGAGAGAGACTTGCCTCTCGCAGCACACAAAGACATGGATTTGTGCAGAGATAGTCGGAGACTCGGATACTTACGGCATGCGCTCCCGCCTGCACATTCCATCTTCACTTCTCGCCTCGTTTCTCCTCTCTATAAAACTCGGGTGCAAGTATATCAACTCTATTTCCCTCGTTTCTCTGAAGATCACATAAGCATATTAAGGTCAGCATAAGTGTTTCTTTACTTCCACTCTTCCCCCTTCGGTCGGCTGTACACAGGAACTTATTCTATAAGATGGCACATGCTAGTTTCCTATGCTTACATAACTGCTTGTGCAATATCCACTTGAATCTCTTGTCCGTCTATGTACAATACAAACTTTCATAAATGATATAAACGAATACATTGCTATACAAGCATTCATATTTGAACTTAACTTGTGGGCATTCTGATTTTACTTGTTTACTTATTTATTTTAGTTCCAACAGGTATAACATTGAATTAAGCATATTTGTACAAAATCATGTGGTCCAAGTGTGATGGTAAAATAAAATTAAAAATACAATTTAACTGAATATTTTTTTGTAATATGCGCCAACACCCATTGAATTGCAAATTAAAAAAATAAAATCTAGTATGAAAATATGTAATACGCCTGAGACACTTCATACTCGTTGGTTTTGAATCAATAGGACCTTGAATTGCGTGTGATCGCTATCCTTTGCCTTTCGCCAAATGATTTTCCCTAATAGTATAATAATACGGTATGATTTAGTAAGGAGCAAGTAGACAGTCTCCTCATAACGCCGTTTGCAGGTAGACAATAATAGAAAGAGCAACAACAGTATCACTTTAAGCCACAGTGAATTCTATATTATGTATAAATTGGTGTTACATAATGAATCCCTATGTTTACAACACATACTTAAAACAATATACGTATACGTTCTTTCCTTTAGTAAGTTGTGGCTCATGGATGAGTCTCTCCGGATCTCGTCTAAGTACGCCTCGTCGACTGACTGACGATAATTCAAGAGAGATCACGATTCTTTGGCTGCGTAGCCTTTGCTCAATTTTTCATCGTTTTCCCTCTCCTTTGTATTAACATTGAATACCCGCTGTTATCTCGAAGGTGGGCCTGTCAACGGGCATAGGAAGGGACAGGGAAGATATGTCGCCCGACTCCACTTGACCCCTTGGAACGATTTCAATGCGGCTGGTGGTGCTTGTGCCAGGGTAATTGTGAGAGGTTTGTGCGTTGCTATTATAACGAAGCTTCTATATAAGATTGTGTGTATACAAGTACATATATGCACTTAGTATATTTTAACTCCTTCTCTGAAAGACACGGCGGAGGAGGAGGGAGAAGAAGACAGGGCTAATAGGAAATGACAATAGTAATAAAATTAAGTAAATTGGGTGATTTATGATGCATCTATTTGGAGGGAAGAATGCAGTCACAGACAAATTTTCCTAGCCTTTTATAAATGGATAATTGGAGATGGATGCAAATTTTGGCATGATGCCTCCAGGCCTTCCCTTGACGGTGGCAACGTCACTTAATGTCATGTCACTAGTAGAACTCTGAAATCTCCTCTCCATCACAGACCTTGTCAGCCTTGTTGGAACAACGACAAGCCTTTGTTGAGACAATTGAAACAAGTGACCCTAATAGGATGGAAATGTGGGCAACTAATGTTGAGTGACAAGACTATGTCACCAAAAAGACTGACCGGCAAGTACACCTTTACCTCAGAGGCTCCAATATGCACACGAAGACATATACACAGGGTTTGTATACTAGACCTTAAATACTGGTGAAATTTAGTATAATAATCTCGCCACAGTTATACATATAAATAAAATGTATGCTTGTGTCTAATAAAAGGAACTAGTCTCGCTCTCCTGTCATCGCTTAAGTATTGATTGTTGTTGAGTATGTGCGTTTTGTTTGTGTACTATGTGAGTGTGTGTGAGTACGGTGGCCGTATAATAACGAGAGTCAGATGGATCCTTATCATCTCCCAAGGAAACCACTTTTGATAACAAATGATGTTCATTTGACTGGGCAGGCAGGTTGGGACATGGCTCCAGGCCACACACAACATTTTTAATTGAGCAATTTGAATTCAGAACCGAGAGTCAAAAGTATTGGAGGTCCTCGCTGCCACTTTTCCTATCACCACATTTCTTTTCCTCTATTTACTTTCCTTGCCAGCGAGTCCTTAGGACATTCAATACATACATATGTACATGCGACCACTACTATTTCTATATCCCCAAGACTTCCACAGTTACCAGTCTCATAGCATTATATATTTGACTCTCAAGTGTCCAGCTAATATCTTTTATGTTTCGGTCTTGCCTTATTTTATGACACTTGCCGATAGCAAAGTGTCTTTTACTCCTTTGCTCCCGTTGTTCAATTTCTGAAACCTTTTTAAGCATCAAGGGTTGACTGAAAAAAGGCGGCTACTGTTGTTTTCTGTCAAGCGATATATAGGACTTGGGAGTGAGAGTTGGGATAAAAACCGGTAGCAATTTTCGATTTTGTCACAGTCTCATCCAGAGCAATATTTCACTACTAATTGGGACTTAACACCTGCCCAGCCTGGAGATTTCCATTCCAGATTACAAGTCTTTTTATCGCCTGCGGTCACTTTGACTTTCCCTCTGCCTCCCAATTACTTCTTGAAAAGTCTTTTCGTTATGCCGAGTGCCGAACTTGCTCCTGTTAAACGACCCTATAGCCTCAGCATCTTCCGGCATCTCCACCTTTCATTGGCTACACCTTCCGAGGGCTTATATATTTATACCTATTATAGTATTAGTAGGAACGTTGTACTCTTATATCTACATACTCTGTATGTTACATTGTTATATAACTACCAGGACTGTATGTGTTCCACAACTCTTATGTGTTAATGTATTCTCGTCTGCTTTTTAGTAGCTTGTATGTGTGTACCATTTATTTTCTGTATCTTCTGGACCAAGGCGTACAAATGATCCTTTCCAACGGTCGGAAGTTAGATTGACTTCATTGAGAAACATATCTTCTATACTATATAGTTTATGTTAAGTTCGTCGTTTATTTCTTATGTGAGTGTTACGTCTACGATGTATGTTCACTGTGCAATACACCTAACATGAACCATACCTTAGCTGTTCTCAATATCTGTGAGGATCCAGGACATTCCCTAGCTATATAAATATATCTATATAAATATAACTCCCAACCCAGCAAGTATGTAATAGAAAGAAATAACACATATCTGGAGGATATAATAATAAGGGCAGGCGTGCAACTGGAGATCACTCATTATTTCCGCATCCATCATCATTCGTAACCCATCAAATTCAATCATCTTTACCTCAGCTATTTCATCAACTCTCCTACCTGTCTTACGACATTAACCGCAAAATCTTTCAAATCGTCTCATATTACTTCTCCCCATGGCTACTCCCTTCTTCCCAGCTACTGCTCCTACAAGAAAAAAGATTGATTTCTTATGCATATTTATAAATTACTAATGTTTTCACCCTTTAGCTTTTATCTTCTGTTGAAATTCGACGGAAGAGTACGGTCGTTAATACATAATAACAAATAGCCTTGTTACCAGATTGTTAAAAACAATTAACGAGATACTTCACACCAAGGATATGCTGAATACAAATTCGAGAACAAGAACTGCGTGAATAAATTACTGAATTGCAATTAGAATTCAATCCTGTACCTCCCCATCGTCTCCAATAATTGTTTAAGTATGCAAATGCAGTGGATGTCTGCTTTCTGCAAAAGTCTGAGGATCCAGTGATGACAATAACTTAAGTTGGTGACGCTCCAAGTAGCAAAAAAGCAGGAGAATGGAGAAGAGTCATGGGCAGCATTGCTAACGAATTCTTAATCGAAAAGTGGCATAACAAATTAAAATCGAAGATACATACGGGAACCAGAATGACGAGCGATGAGGGTTAAACTGCATAATTTCAGGCGTATGTGTATGTTTGTTTGTTAATTGAAAGCTGTTTATTTTGCATAACAGCAGAGGAACTTCTAATCTAGCAAAGACTATACGCGTGGGTGAAATATAATGACAAAAAAATAGCGGAATGAAAAATCACAACTACAAAGTGACCACCATTGCCTATGAGGACAGTGCATTGGTCTATAGTTATCACTTCTAGTCTAATGCATAACTTTTAATATTGCAGAAGGCAGAAGGACGTAACTAAACACGCTGTTGAAAAAGCCCGTTGTATATAATTATCGTATAAGTATGTTGAATTTGAATATAATAACTATGTAGTGCCTATACAGAGTACAGGAGTAATAGGAATGCAACGGAAACTAATTAAATAAAAGACAAACATACGGTTGAAATTTATGCATAAGTGTGGGTCCCGGAATAATTATACAACAGGGAAAATTTACTTAAAGGGAGACGGAGACCTGACAGTTTGCTCATGTTTGCATTTGAATTTATACAGATAAAAATTTGCATACAAAATGCTCATTCATGGTATTCCCTGTGGTGTGCTCGTACCTAAATACACGCTTTACTACTATATACTACAGATGCAGCAAGCTTCGCTTGTATGCTTATGGGTGTCTTTTAGATTCTATTTTGTACTGTGTTTTCCTCTGTGATAATATGTCGTATATTTTACTGCTGCATATCCGTATTATGACTCCTGCGAGTGTCAGGCAAACATATGTATTTACAATATAAGTTCCACTCTTTTGCTATTGCATTTGCTTATACGTTGTACCCCCACATATACTACAACATCACCCGTATTAAATGCAGTTTTTTCATACCTACAGAAGGGCAAGATGGCGGAGTGAGGTATAGTGACAGATTAATAAAGCAGTTGTTGAACCAAGGTGAACGTGTTAATTTCTCGGTAGAAAAACGGCCGCTAACGAGAAGTAAACTTGCAGTCCAGGATTAAGTCCTTAGTGTTTGACAATTAGAAATAGAATGATTATTGAATTACAGAGGTGTGTAATTAGATGCCCCTTCTACAATTGGGCTTGTATGGAAGAGCTAACAAATAGTAATTACTGTATGAGGCTGCACAGCCCAGATAAAAAAGTCACAAATGATGCAACACCAGGTTTAATAATGTGGTTTCCAAGATGCAGCTCACAAGAACGGAGAGTTCAGGTTTTCCTTTGATACCACCCATTGCGCTTGTCATCATCAGATATATGGATACATTAAGGAATTTCCTACAAGAAAACAAACAATTATCCTACCAGGCACTACTATACAGGTTTGTTTTACTTACCTGAACCTATACAGTCTGTTGCGTTGCCTTGACTACTATAGTGCACTCTTTATGTATCTTTATGTATGAAGGACTCCTTCGAATAGCCCACTCATACAACATAATATATCACTGTGTGTAGCTAAATACTAAGAGAGCATAGTGTCTGCTTTGCATTCGACCTTTACCAAATTAACCGTTCTTTATCGCTGCCCCTCATAGACAAAGTAAATAAATCAGGCAAGGTAATTGCATCCAAACAGTATTTGTTTCAACTGTTCCGCTAATTTGAATTGTAATTGCTGTACGTGCGCTTAGAAACCAATTTATTCATATTAGATTGTATCATTATATTAAGTTAAAGATCTCAATGCCACTATAGCATCTGTCTGTGCGTTTCAAAATTTAAAAAAACTATCTTTTGATAATCGCAGTATTCTGGCTGTAATCCTACTAACGATACTAATAAGTGTCTTACCGAACGGTCGTTATCCTCTTGGAATTAAAGGTTTTGGACGACAATGCGAACGTTGACATTAAATAGTAAATTATTTGTCAACGTACAAATGTTAATTGGTTAATGGAGAAATATTTGTGGACATAATTGTTCTGAAGCTTTTCGAAGGCTACACACAGTTGCATGAGCTCATAGCGATAAGTATGTAGGTAGCTATTGTAACATTACAAATGCATCATCATGAATTTACACATATTACAAAAATGTATTTCGTATGTATATACATCATAACCGATGTTACAAGCATGACCATTGGAGTGAAGTGCCATATGGTTTCATGTAATGGATAATAGAGCGATGGAGGCGTTGAAACTGCTCGCTGTACTCAAATACTTGAACATTTGTCAGCTGCAAATGATTATTAGCTTTTTATTATTGACCACTGTATTGCAGTACTTCACGTCACTTATCGTATGACAAACTACTTAACTAAGATTTTGTAGTAGAACTTGTTGTGAAACTTAGTATTGCTTCTATAGGTTGACTATATTCATTATTACTTTATTGATGGTTTGCTAACACACTCGAATAGCAAATTTGTGCTTAAACGTTCTTCTTCAGCGGCGAAGCTCTAAACATGTGAATTTGTATCATGCGATACCAAAGAAAAGTACAAGTATGTATTGTACGATCCACAAAGTTTGTAAATATTACAATTTAGTATTCCGTATGAGAAGTTAATGCATATTCTAATGTAAAACAGCATGTGTATATGTATTACGATACATTTGAAATGTACAGCAATGTAATTTTCTGCATCATCCGATGTAAGAGTTTTGCAATGGGAAGATCCGACAAAACTTAAGGTCTTGTTAAGGCGGTATTTGCGGGAAGATGTATATATACCTGTAGTACATACCTATAAGCCATACGCATGAGGTTGTTGTGGTAAGAGAAGAGATGAGGATGGGATTGGATCATGATGATGATAAATAAAAACATTATGGAAGCCTGTAGAAAAGATGGCATATGATGAGGATTTTATTATTGAGTTTTTTCTGGGTTTCAGCAGGGGGCTGGACTGATTGGGTAATAATAGGACCCCCGTGGAGCCATGGGGGGCCTCCATTTCATATCATTTAGCTCGTCCTAATGAAATGTATCGTTTGATGGCCCAGCCTAGGCCACCAAAGTGGATTTTTATGCATCATCACATTCTAAATATTGATATTTACTGTAACGATCATATCATCTCCATTTTCTAAGCTCCTAGTTTTCGGCTCTATCCATTCCACATTATAATAATTTCGCTTCCCCCCACACATTTTGCCTTCTCCTTTAGCTCGCTAACATGGCTCACTTAAGACTATTTTGCACTTAAAGATACACAAAATAGATTTAATAGTCCGGGCTCTCCTGCCTGTGCATAAGCCCAGGGACGTGATGAGGAGCATTAGGTGTAGGAGGACGCACACATGATGAGAGGAGATCTTTCCCGAGCCTTACAACCGCATGCAGGGAGTCGTAGGAACTCAATAAAATGCACAAACACACAGGTTCATTCTCGGCTTTCCTACAGACTTATCTTCAGCCCGAGTCCTATTGTCATCGTCCCCATCATATCTGCATTAGTAAGCAATAATGGGACTGTCAACTCCGAGTCTCACTGAACCTTCATCAAGCTTGGGATATTTATACCTTCTATGCATTTATATCTTTTATGTGTGCATTTGTATGTATATAACTTCTGTGTTTAGTATACCTCTATATAGGTATACATTTATGTATCTTTATCTATATGTACAGAATCATCTTCCTAGTCTATAGGTTTCCGTATATCCCCGACGTCAGTCTCACATTCTATACCAATCCTAAAATACATGTCTTGCTATAGTACAGACGTTGACTTGGAAATAATAAATATATCAAGTTTGTTATCTCCTCATGTGTTCCTTGCTAATGCTTCATAAGTTTCTCCTTTTGATTTGGTTTGTGTATGACTTTAGTGTCGTGGGTCGTCATCCAATATTGTATGTGTATCCCGTATATGAATGCCGGAGATATATATTATTATTGAATATTATTAGTGGACTTAACGTCACAGTCGAGTTAAGTCATAATCGATGAGCTTGAAAACTTTGCCAGCTTAACAGAGTTTTGTTGTGTTAGGGATTATGACTGATTATATCTCCTGATAAATTTGATCTTATCCCCGTATCCTTATACAAAACCCTATATACGTTTTCACATGGAACGGAGAAATGACAAAGTGACTTTTCTATTTTATGTGTATATTTGATCAATCCCTTATTTTACTTTTACCCAGGGATGATTTCCACAATCGTAAAGATGCATAGATAATGACATTTCCCCTACTTTGTTTTCCTGTGACTGTCAATCTCATTATACTTAAGAAGTTAAGAACCTACTGACTGTTCATGGAGGTTGAAATACATTCTTTAATGTTGAATTTATTTATTTAGATAGACAGGGCAGGCTACTGTGATTTTTCAAGCAAGATTTTGATGTAAACCTTAAAGTCTACAACAGATTAGGACGCTTTGTATTACAGTAATTTCATACGGTCAGGGACTCGTGTGGGATGAATTTCAGATTAATATTCTGTAGCAAAAGCGACGGTTACTGTAATGCTTAATCATACTAGCATTCTAGATTAAACAATTTTGTTGTATTTTGAAGCGCTGGAGTATCAAACTACACCAGAACATATGTATACTGCTGATGACGATCCGCTGATGATGCTCTATTATTAATAGTGGCAACGTTTGTGGATGAAATCTAAATGGGACAGTTTAGGGAAGTTGCAATGCGGGGAATAAAATTGCTTAAGGGTGCATTAATATAAATAATAATGTATAAATAATAGTAAATAAATGTGCTTTATATAACCGAGATGATTTTATGCCAAAACAGTTTTTTAAATAAGTACATGGTTTTCAAAAAAGTTGTTAAATTCAGAAGGTACTTTTAAAATACAGGATTCTAAAATGCTAGAAATTCTAAAATAGGAATCCTACAATCTTTAATCAAATTAAAAGTGACGCTGAATATTTTCACGAAGGGTATGCAGTATTTAAATTAAGAACATAACGCCGACGTCTATTTGAATGAGCGTCAATTTTAATTACATTTGTTCATTAAATAAGAGTTCACTTCAGACAGAGATTTTTCCTTGACAACTCAGTTCCGCCAGTCTCTATTTCGATATATTTATTATTATATAAACTGAACTTTATAGTAACTTGTAGTTTTTATCTTTTGCTAAATATACTTACATGTCAATGACTATACATTAAATGTTTACATAGTACAGCGCTATAGATTACATTCACATGTCTTTGTGAGCATATTTTCGTAATATTGAAGTGAACATGATAGGCTCAGGTTGTGTCATTAGCGGCAGTTACCACTACTTTGTTCCTCCTCTTTCAATGTAACACCATATATCGGCAAGGAGTCGACGAGGGGGGAAGTTTCATACTTTTATTTACACCGGCGACGTCGCGAAGTAAGGGAATTCTCCATTCATACGTACCGTGTAATTTAAAGGACATGATTGAGGCATCCATATGAAATACCACATGTAATGTTGAATATAGACAAACTGGAGAGACAATTGTGCGAAACAGCGGAGTGGAAGCAAAGTAATTGTTTGGTCCGAAAGAGGATGACAATCAGAATGTGTGAGTTGGTTGGAGAAAATGCCGTATAGCACCTATACAAAGTCCTATACTAATAACCACACATCACACAGGAATTCTTACTCTTTATATTTATTGTTCCTTTTTCGCCTCCTATACCTAAATGCTTCGGAACAAGGGGCAAACAATCTCTTGACGAACCTTCATACTATATAGATATGTATGTATATACTATATGGACATTTCTTTCTTTGATTCCCGTTAAGCAAAATCTAATATAATTTATTGTGCCAATGTAACTATATCTGCAAAATGGAATTTCGTATTTTGCTAATCAATCGATTTGTTAATCCTACTTTCATGGTATCTTCATAATTCTACATAAGTTCCTTTCCTAATAATTAATTTATGGTGAAATTCTACCTAAAAGTTTAGTCTATACGGAAATATAAATAAACGTAAATGCTTTACTCCAGCTAAATTTACATGCGTTCTTTCCTATTCTGATTTTCTCATTTTGGTTCATTTTTGGAAGGGTTGGAAGGTAATATTATAGATATTGAAAGCTATAAACAGGGACTGACTCCTATACAAATTGTGAAGTGAGCGAAGTTTGAACAAGAATCACAAACTCTCAAGTTTCTGATTCATTCTTTATGCATGCATACATAATTATTTCCCCCTCCTGTAAAGCATTACTAGTTGTATGATTTAAATTAAGCGTGGAGGCGTTTTCCGCATTATATTCCCTCAATAGTGCCATTTTCGATTTAGTACGTTGAACCGGAGCGAGCGGACTATGCAAACATGTATATTCACATTAAATATGTAAGCAAACAAATTATAGTATTTGTTTCTTGCAGGTATATAGGATGTTAAATAATAATGTATTGTGTATATAAGTTTTTAGAATTTATAAAAGGCGCAGCGACGAGCATGACACAATATGTCTTTCGGCTCAAGTGGCAATGCACAATTTAAATTCTATTCTTTGGAGACAGAATGGGAGTGTATAGAAAGGAGCAGGAGACTGTAGAAAGAGCGAGAGATGAGAGAGAGAGAGAGAGAGAGAGAGGAGCGTGGAGGCAGGATACGAGACTATAAGTGTGCAGAGTTGAGCGTATAGCGTAGCAGTTGTCGCCCTGGTGTCTGATAAGAATTTGCTTAAAAACCCGTTTCGGGCTCATTTCCTCTTTTGCACACCCGGGGAAAAAGTCCAATTTCCGACTTGTCACGACGCTGATATCCAATTTATAGGGCTCCTCACATCCCTTCCTACCGACACTTTACAAGCACTTTGTGGAAACGCTCATCATCGGAAATCGTTTAGGACCTCTTCCCCAAATCATGATAGCCAAGTTTCAAACAGACGCTGACCCGCCATTCACTCAACTCCTATCTCCGCTCTTTCCTTCCCATTCTTATACACTCTTCTCATAGAGAATAATACTGTGTGTGAGCTTGTTCAAGCCACTTATTCTATTCTCTAAAATCACCTCCTCTCACTCTATTACCACAAATATTACAACCAATCTGTCCCGTTTACTCAAATATAGACACGCACGCCGAGATCTTTTCCTACATAATACGGTGCACTATTATATAACAGGGCTCCTCCTCTAAACAAATGACACTTATGACCGAACACCTCATATACTTTCACCCTTCACACAATAACAACTGCACACCAAGGCTTCTTGCTCAGGCAGTTTTATTTTTTCAGAAATTACACAACTACCATCTGCTGCGACGTCATTAATGTCGTCTTTTCCCTGTCATCTGTACCTACCTTATATACTTATTTTGTACAGTCAAAGTTATTACCATGAATAGTTGAAATGAGTTGGTATACTTTGTATTTATATATAAAATTTGATTCACAACGTATTTATTTGAAGCCATTTCAAGCGTGATTAATAACGTAATTTGAGGACATTGTAATGGCTTTTCTAATGATTATGAACGTCATTAGTAGCAATTTACTCTGTTGCAGACACGCTAACTAAGGGATTTTTACATCAAGTAAAGAATTAGCAGTCGTTTATTATTTACAAAATTTGCTTCGCTTGTTAAATATCTTTTAAATGCTGCATACTATAGTTGCAAGTATTTTTCTGCATTTAAAACAATTGCCGTGACGAAAAGTAAAGTATTGTTAGAGTTGTTCTGCAGATATTTTGAAAGAATGGCGACTGGCGACAGTTCACTGGTGGGGGATTGAGTAACACTCCGTGGGAAATTTCCTGATCAATTATTACTTTAATATGCGACGTGTTGTGAAGTGTTGACGGTTAACCATATTCTTGTCAAACTCCTGTACTACACAGCTCTATGTGCTCTATAGTTTGCGGTTCCCTCTAACTTCTAGTAATTCGCTGTATAAATTCTGATTCTCCATCCTACTGTACTTCCGTGTACAATCAGACCTATACTTAATCGTGGTCCGCCATACCTAATTCAAGTTGTCTATACCTTATTGAGGTTCCCTAAACCTTCCGGGCCCTCTTTCTCTGGTCTGCTCACATCTCTTGACTCTTTACACCCAGAGAGAATTTGATGGCCAGGCAATTTTCTACATCTCCTTTCCTCATTCCCAGCTTCATGCTCATTACCAGAAGCCGTCCAGTAATCCAGTGGTGGTGAAACGTTTAGAGATGAGCTTCAACCACAGCCGAATAAACTGTGTAGGAAAGTCATTTGTTCGTGGTTTACGTACGTAAGTAGAAAGTGAGGAGCTATAAAGTGATCAGTAGCTGGATAATTTACTGTAGTTATTTACCGTCAGTCTAAGTAGTTAATATATGTGTGTGTACACTAATGCTGTATAAAGTTGTATTTGTTTTGTTGGGAAAGTACGTGACTAGAAGTGCTTATTGCTTTATTGTTTGAAAAGAAGCGAAGCCTTGGGTGTGAAGGAGGAACCTGCTGCCTCTCAAATACCTGTGTGGACATTAAGCCTCATAATATTATTATAGCTACGACCATTTTCATTTAGAGATTGCTTTTGTTCCTTGGCCATGCGCTCTCTTTATCTTCCCTCTCTGGTCTGTATGTATGTATGTACGGTAAGACAAGAATAACGACCGCGTAACTCCATAGCTACTTAAGAGCTCTCTATATACAGCAACAACGTCGTTGAGAGGAACAAGTTAAATGACAAAACTGCACTTTGTATACCCACTGCACATACATACCTGCGAACATCATATAATGTGCTCTGCAGCTGCATCTCAGAAGATACGAAGACAGGAACTCTCTGAGAAGGAGCAAATTAACGACAAATGACAGCAACTATTTACGACGGAAAAAATATCTTCATGCAATCATTATCCAGTTTTATTTGTCCTCATTATATATGACTCATCTTCAACTAAAATAACAAGGGAAACCTTCTCAACGCTTTTCAACACTCCATTATTTATTTATTTATTTCCCTATATGCTTAAAACAATTCTTACTGCTAGTTAAATTAATACAAATGATATATTACAAAACAATTGGAAGAGCCTCTGGGTTTGTTTGGGGGAATGTAATAACTATTATAATAGTCGTCAGCACACCTTTACGTAAGTAAGAGCGTGCATATTAAATGGACGTACCATAAGGATTCTCCCATTCGACAAGTCAAATAAAAATCACTTTGTTACAATGTCCGACAAGTGTAGCGACACTACCTTACACCCTACCTACATATGTTACCTGCGAGCGGATGTGTCAAACAGTGAACCCAAGGTAGCTAAACTGTTCATTTCTTGTAAGAATAAGGAATTTTTTGGTAGAGAAGTAGAGATTCAAGAATTCCGCAATGTTTTCGCATATCGACGTATATGCTACAAAGTGTTTGCTTTCGCATCCAATAGGTTTTATTGAGCAATACAAATATTTATGTTCAGCAAGAAGACACACGAATGAATAAAAGACATTTATCCGTTGATTCTTTGCAATTATATTTCAAATGATTTTTCCACTACACCAAACATCTTTTTACGTCTAATTAGGTTTGCTTGACATAATTAGGAAATCAATGCAATAAGTACAAGAATAATTATTAGAATATTTCAAGGACGAAGTTCGTCAGTGAATAGTTTTTATGAGTCCAACACTTTTGATCTTTTACCAAGTTAAAAGTGAGTAGGAACATGTATTTGTATCATTATTTGTATTTATATTATTAAGAGTATCAATTTTTTTCAAAGACCATGGTCCTTGTTTTCTATTCCTCTATTTCATTCATCCCTGAAATCAATTCCTATGTATAAACAAATCAATATAATATTAAGCTGATAAAAAACGAGGCACTTGGATCGTTTGCAATGAAGTTTTACTTGTTTTTTTTATAATAAAGAGTCAACCAGCTGTTGTTGCAAGCACTTGTAGTAACATGCCTACAGTAATATTCAGAGGAAAAAAGAAGTTCACTTTTATCTTTAAGTCGACAAATAAGTGCCAATCGGATAAAAAATTATCTTGTTATAGTGAATCAAGAAAGCCGATAGAGCGGCAAAGGGTACGAGTATTGCTGTGTATACAAATTCTGAATCTTTATGTAATACAGAGTGTGTCATGTAAGAGCAAATTGTATAGATAGAGCATATAGTAAAAATTTTGATCAGGGGGGAGTTTAATCTTTGGGTGACGGTCCTCTTAAAAGACTTGTTAAATTAATTCTCTTAAAAATTCAAATTACATATGGCAGAGAAAATGTGTGATAATGATGACATGCACTTAAGTTACACTATACCCTTAAAGTAAACAAAGGTACCTGAAAACCTTGTATTAAATCTTTTTCAAAGTAATACATAAAAAGTATAATATAGCATACGGTCGCCTACTCCTGGAGCTTACACAAGCACCGTCAACTCATTCACAAGAATTTCTTTGAGTGAAGCTTCTTCCTGCCGTAGCTTTGTAATAATAATGATCGCGAATGTGACGCAATGTCCTTATTAGAGAGGAACGAACAATCCGCTGCCTTTTATATGCAGACATTCATTCTCAAAAAATGCATACAAAAAGGAACATACGCCGGCTTTTGTATGCTAAACGGCACAGCTCCGATTTTTTGTTGGAAAATAATTTCTTCCTTTTTAATAACCCGTTTGGTAACTATAAGCGAATATACGAAATACGCACTGTATGTACAGTTGAATAATATTTAAATAGATGTATTATGTATATTTCTGTTGTTATGAATATATGTATAGATATATTTACTTACTATATAGGTTTACCTAATGTAATGTAATGTGAAATCTATAACTTCTACATAATTCTAATTGTGTGTATGTCGTGCATTTGAACTCCGAAGTGTAAACATAACAAAGCGCTATTAATTAGTAGCCGTGAAGTATTCAAGTCTGAATTCCGAACTAGATGGTGCGATAAATTGAGAAGTTTATAAATCAAACAGGACTGTGTTGCTACTTTTATACGAAAACCGACCATGGGAGCAATGTTTCGCAGCTTGTAGCTCCCGTTGGCTAACAATCCAATGATCAAGATCTTGCTAGACCGGCGCCTTCTGATTAGAGCAATGAAAATGATAACCAAGAACACGTGTGCTTATTTGTAAGTAATGATGAATTGGCTTCTGTACGGAGGCAACGCTAAAAATCAAAATGACTTTAGTATCTTTGTATGTATAAAAATAATGCTGAAGCTAAACCAAATCGGCTTACTCCTATACATGTCTGAAAGGCTAAACTCAATTGACTTCTTTATGTGAAATGCTAAACCGATTTAGCTTCTGTATAAGTACATTATAATGGGTGATCCTGGGTCGAGTTTAAACTTTTAAGAAGCTGATGATAGTGATTAATCAGTAGCTGGAAATACGATTGTGGGGTGTATTGCATATTTAACTACAATGGTCTCGATGGAGTTTAGCAAGTTTTACCTGCGCTTATATTATTATGTTTAGCTGCAAAGTCAGTGTTTAGCCGAAACCGTGTTTTAAGGTCAATTACAAGGTAAGAAGGTAAACACATATCTCAATCTCTCGTCGATCTACAAACTAATATTTATCAAAATGTGCATTTATTGCTAATAAAAATACTTGGGCTGCAATTAGATAATCTTGCCTACTGTGTTACATCAGCATCAATAACATGTACGAAAGATGAATGTCCTAAACATTTAATGCAATGAATCAAGGTATCATTTAGTAATACTAGGTTGCATAAACATAATTATTAAGGCATGAATGGAATGACTGGGGGCTCAACGGATGGCAGACGTGTAGGAAGAATCAGTGAGAGAATCTGCGGATAAGACAGGGATGTATGTACCTACTTGTATGTTATATAACAAGTAACAAAGCGGATAATTTGGATCCCACGTTTTAGCCTGAGTTTTCTCAGCGCTTAGCAGCCTTTATCATGGAGCAGCACAAAGTGTTGACATATGCAAAACATGTCAAGTTTAAACTTGTGGACCTATTGCATGTCACCCTGTGCTTAAGGAATGAAGGAAGTGAGAGCGGGCGCTCACACGGCGGACTGCAAAAAATGCTTGGTGGCTCATGTATATTACGTCAACTCTTCCTCTTTATATGTCAATATCTTCGCCTGTATGCACTTTTATTGCACTTATTTACTTTATACTTTTATTTCATTTATTTGCTTCATACTTTTATTTCATTTATTTGCTATATACTTTTATTTAACTTATTTACTTTATACCCTTATTTCATTTATTTACTTTATACTTTTATTTACAACATATTATTGAGTTGATTTTCAAATATTTATTGCAGAAATCCTTGTATTTACTACGCTGGGATTACTATAACTATGTATATTATCCTCACGTTCATATATTTACTACAATAATAATACTTGCATTTACTGTATTGGAGAAGCGCTCAATATATTGAAAGTACTTTTATTTACTAAAGCACATTTATTCCCATACATTTGACTGTCCCTGTATAGAAGTTTTCCTATCAGAACATCTATGTACTAGGGCCAATTAGATCGACAGCATTTTGCAATTAAGTCCCGGAATTCACCTCTGTCGTGTTGCTCATTATTAAGTAATTTACTTTAGCCGCAGTAGTTGCTACTGTGTAGTGTGTATGTATATACATGCTGCGAGTAGCTCCGAATTTTTTTCCTCTGCCACCAACTAACACACACGGCATCCGTTTGATTTCCTATGTACACTTTCCGTCACTTACCCACCTTGTCTGTTGACACATCCGACAGATAGCTATACCTAGGTTGATCCTTTTGTGTATCTCCTTTGTACTCGTGTGTTCACATAGCGCTATTAAATACACAAGGATGTGCAGTCAAATACAAAATCCGATGATGTAGGCAATAAATCCTGCGATATAGTTGACATACTCCATTCGATGATGGAGCTAACATTTGGGTAAGTATGTAAAGTCCGTGGTGCTGCAGTCAACTTATGCAATGGCAGCAACTAGGTGCAATGGTAGCTATAGGATGCAACGATATCACCAACATATCATTATATGCCATAATTTTCACAATACTATAATGTAGTTTACATACAACATCCAATGATACAGTCAACCCTTTACTAAACCCCAGACGTTACTTACAAATAAAATTACCACATCTTGTAACTATAAGCTTATACAATATACATGCTAAATAATAACAAAGCTACTGTATAGTAGCTCGGGTGCAGCGTTAATCAAAAGTCACAATCGAGAATGTATCTTGTAGTCCAGCTTAAACCTACAAAACAAACACTTGAGATCAATGCTTGTATTAGTTTCTCTATCTTCCATTTTGTAAGTACATACATACAAAACTATAATAAGTATCAAACATGAAGGGATTAGCATAGCAAGTGGCAGTAGCCCAAACATGTTTCCATCATTATCAGGTTACCTCTTGTACACATTTACACCCGAACGCTTTGCTATCTCAGAGTACCCTCACTGTGTATTCTTGCTATAATTACTTCTGTCCTCAGTCGAGTTGATACTGTAGCTGTCAAATTTAACTCGTTCTTTTCCTTGTAATTATCTCTTTCTACGAATAAATCTTATAAATATGTATATAAACGTGAAAACATTTGAAGTACTCGTATAACACAGGTGCCAATATTTAAAAAAAATACGTAAAAGTGAGAAAAGCAGCAGTGTATTGTTTGAGTTTGTATTAAATGAAGATAAAATACTATTGAGAGTAATAAAACTATATGAAAGCATCGTTATTGACAGCGGTCTTAATTAAACATCTATGTAAATAGATGGACGACGAAGGTCAATAAATATAAGAATCGTCGGTTATAACGTGGCGTGATATGGCATGGTGAAATGGGGAGCGATGTACTAAAAAAGTTTTGCTACCCTTGTGTAAGCAAGATCAAACGGAATAAAAATACAATCAAAAAAGTCCCTTCATTATGCATAATGTGGAGTATGAATTGACAAGTATAGGGAGAGAATTTCAAACGAGATGGAATAACAATGGAAAATTGGAATTCATGGACAATTTTATTACCCTTATGTTCAATCAGAGTCACCAAATGAGACCACCCCGGAGTAAAAATCTTATTTCAGATCATTGTTTATAGTAACTCATGAGGTCCAGCAATTTACAAATAAAAGTTGTTCCTTGCATGCAAAACCAATTTTATACTCAGTCACACATATTTATGAAGCATAACTTGTTACATTTACATATAGGAATGTACCTCAGCGAACCAAAGAACTCTACTGGACAGGAATACTTGTATACTGCTTGAACTAACTAAAACGAGTATTAACAATGAATGTACATACTACATATACCCACAATACTAGTATTTTCACCTTGCATTAAGCTGTTTTGAGCACTAGGTTTTATTCCCTGAGCGAGAAATATTTATGATGGAACTTATTATAGTTGGATGGAAGACCAGCGTCAGTATTTAATTAAATAAATAATAATATGTGAAAAATCAATGAAATTCCATACACAGTCTAGATTATTTGGAGTCACGGGGGAATCATAATCAAATCAATACTAGTAAGTGTTTAGGTTACAAAATTTTACTTATGATCCCATGCATTATAACTCGGATTCGCATTGTTCCCTCACACTTATGGGCATCAGTAGCAATTGAACATACATGTGTCAGTCGCCTTGAGTAATTAATGCCATGATACTTTAACGTTCATTGTAAACTCTGTTAATAAAAGTCTTCATATATTAATCAACATTAAGCCTCTCATTAATTATCGGAGACCTGGGCCAGCGCGAGTTCGAAATCTCTGACTCAAAGTCTTAGAATGTATTTATAATAGTGTCTACTTTCTTGTATTTTACTACAGTTTACCATATTGTACCTTTAATAATGTTTTATTTAATAAATACGACAACCTTCAAACTCTGAATCCGAGTTACGGCTTAAACTCATGTTCACAATATATTTGCAGTTACAACGTAAGTTCTTTCATACCGCGCCAACCCATTCTTTGGCACAGTGCTTTATCCTTTATGTATGTATGCACATCCTCAAAATTTTACACTAAATCATCTAAAGATAGAAATATAATAGAAATATAACTGTCAAAGGTATGATGATGTAGAACCTTGAAATGCTGTTAAACTTGAATTTGCTTGTGCTAAGAATGATAAATATTGAAATAATGCAAGCAGGGGGCGTATACATATTATACATAATCATTTGCTCACAAAAATTTAAAGGCATTTATAACCCTAACTAGTTAGCTCATAATATTTAGATTAGGTCTTGCTAGAAAAGTCTCCGCGTCACAACCACATGCTACAGAACTATATATGTACATGGTAGTAATTAAAATGTTGAACGGTGGAGCTTACGTACCAAGACATATTCTTATTTGTAAGACATTTTTTCTTGTGGTTTTTTTTCGCTTGTGCTCCAAAGGAATAAAAAAATTTATCGGACACATAAGTGGAAGCATAGTTGTAAAAATGGGAGGTACGATCGTGGCGAGTAAAATTACTTTCAAATTACACCGGGGAAGACGTTAGGTGAGCCATAAAAACAAATGAGGTATAAGGCCAAAGAAAGGAGCTCACAGCAGACGACAATAAAAACTACTGATCGTTTGTGAGCTCTGGACGTCAAAAAGAGTAGTTTAACCATTAAAGCTATATAGGAATAATACATCTTGTGACCAGAGGAAATTGTCCTTTGCCAGATTAGAACATTTGAAATAAAAGCCGTGGAGGGGGAAACCAATCCGATTTACTTTGTCCACAACACCAGAGAGAAAAATAAACTCCTAGTGTCACAATGAGTTAAGAAGTCAATAAGGAGAAGCAGGACTGAAAGCGAGAGAGAGAGAGAGAGTGAGAGGAAAAAATTGTGGAGAGTAATGTGGTCAAATAGAAATCTTGTATTTGATTTTTTACCTCGAAGCAGAAGCACTGATTTAGCTATCTTCATTAATGCAAGCTACTTCCTTCACTGCTACTGGTTTTTCATGAAATATAATCCAGATTAGTAAGCTCCGGTTACATACGTCCACACTGGAATTGCCAATTAGTTTCTAGGCTATTTCGTTGTCAACTATGTTTCTTTGTGCTTTTGCTACTGTTGTTGCACCCTTCGATTATGGTAAGTCTGGAGTTCAGGCAAGGTTGACGTAGAAAATTTTAATATCGAACAATGTGTTTAATTAATGAAACATGTTTAAATACCGAGAATTATACTCCAACAGCAATGACTACTCGAGAAGCTTTAAAAAATTCAAGTTTAGCCATAAAAAAGTCAATTTTCTAAACCTCGTCAGATATTTTGCACATAGCATGAAACGACGAGGGTGGTACGAGCGTATGTCAACTCTTTACGAAATACCAGCACACAACACCAACTTGCCAGAGTCAGTATTTTAATGACATGAGACAAAGAAGGGTATACGCATAATGGTGTAACTGTTGTTCGTGCTTTGGAATTGTAAAAAATAAGCTCCTGTAGAAGTAAATCTCTGAAAAATTTTCATGAGTAGCATCATTGAAAAGCAATTGGGACAAGTAACTGCCAATTTAGAGAGTTCCAGGTTTTTAATGAATATTTACTGAAGCTATTTCATATGGTGGCGTGGGTAGATGACTCTTTGCCTCGATGACTCGTTACTGCGTTTAATAGAAGTATTCAAATGCACTGAAGCTATTATGAATGTAATAGACTGATAGACTGTACAAATTTTTGGAGAAATGTAATAAAAGTATTGTTGTACTTTGTTGAATTACTTAACTTGTGAATCCACTTGAACAACTAGAAGACTCTTGAAGTATCATGAATATGAATTTAATTGAAACGAATCAACTTAAAAGGAGTAGAGAAAGGGTCATCCGGTTGCTAATGGAACTTCTTAATGAAGGCAACTGATGAGAAGATAGTCTGTTGGCATGATGTCGCGACACTTTCTGCGTGCTCTTACAATTAGATGGGGGTCTTTGAGAGTGTCCAGACAAAAATTTTCCTATCATTTCTACACGCCATCCAAAATTGAATATGTACAGGGTTGAATTGAACTTCGCAATGGTGTGCAGGAGAAAATGACTGGTCGGACCGACACTTATTAACTGGAACAGAGAAATTACTGAACGTATTAAAAATTCATGCCACCTTCATGTCTACACACATGATCACTTATTACGGTTGCAATAGCAAGTTGGACGAGTGTATGTCGTTGTGTGAGTTCAATGCTATTAGCCTTTCCAGTATATAAACGAAGGCATATCGGTAGCTCCGGTTCTAATTGCCAATAAAATAATTTGCATGAATTGCAAGTAGTAGCAATTAAGGCCGGTGTAGAAATTCCTAGTTACGAGATAGTTGTACATATAGTATGTCATACAATTAAGAGAATTACGCTTACGTACATGTAACGGTGTTGTTTATTATACTACTGGACGACTGAGAATTGGTAACAGTTGGACAATCAAACCCTGCTTGCATGTATTTCTATTGCTGACTGACAATACATATATGCTTGCATGCATACAAACACTGGACATGGTTTGCTCATATGCACAAGGCTTAGCAACTGCATGCTGCATCCTTTTATAGTTGTGTACGTTGAATTTCCTTGAATTTGTATGCATGTATCCAAATGCTGTTCCCTTTGAGTTCTTGGAAATTTTTTTGTGACGCTGGTCCATGTACAGAGGCAGTAGTCATCCAATAAACTAATAATGTAGATTAGTTAAGGCTCGAAATCTCTACCTGATAGATGGTCGTATATTCCGGTCTGTTTTCTGAACTTGCACCTCTTCGTCTTACCTACCACCACGTTGAGACTCTTTAAAGATATGAGGTATGATAGAGAATGGAGAAAATTGGGCACTTACTTTTTTCATCTATCCATCCTCTTTTTCTTTACTATTTATTTAATACATTGGATTCCCACTCCTTTCCTATACGCCGATACACAGAAGCTCTGCAGCTATCTTCATTTGTTACAAAAAAGTCAGTTGTTGTACAAGTTATATCGTCCAAGTTACTGGAAGACTTAGTATACAAGATTTCCATTCTGCCTGAATGAAGCTTTCGTGGCTGGACACACCAAACTGTATATTTATTACAATTTGCTATCCTTCTTCCCAATCTTGTGGGTTTCTCGTTTCACAGGAGCTACTATAGGGCGGTGGATATAGAAGCTCAGTAGCTCCTTGTTCATCTTACATGTGCCAAAGTACAGTGCATACCTAGTAATCCAAGCTAAAACCTCCCAACCCAAAAGCCAATTCAGGTAGCTCGTAAGAAGACATTTGGCGGAGGTAATCGAAAAGCAATAAATTTCTCTAGAAGAAAGAATGTCCTTTCAACAAACTGGTTTCCCAATAATATTATCAGCCTTCTACCATCACCATCAAAATGTTAAGCCTTCCACCTCCATGTACTCTCATACTCACCGAACGTGTATACATCATCAGTACTTAAGACCAGTGATGAAAAGGTTCAGCTCCTTTCCTAAATACCTTGTCTTTCCTATGTTGGGGATATTTCGTCTGGTGGTGTCGTAACTTCTCCAATACATTCCGCTCATTCGAGCTTAAAACTCACTAACTCAATGGGTTCTTGGGGTTGGTTGGTGTGTAAACCAGAGCGAGAAGAAAGAATGCCTTGATAAATTTAACATCTAGACCAGGAACAAGTTGACCAGTTCGGAATCTCCGTTCGAACATTAGTGTTACATGACTGTAAGACTCGTCGAGTTAATCTTTATAGGGCTACTTGGTTCCGGAAGGGTCAACTGGTCCTGTGGAGGTGCTTTTTGGCTGTATAACAACAACGGTGAAAAGTCAACAACTTAAGTCACAACTAATTATTATGACGGAGATATGCTTTACAGATAGGTTTTTGTGTACCTGGGTTAGTAAAGGGTCTGATTCTTATACGTTATTTCCTTGCGGGATCTCCCGACTGATGTCTTCTCCACTGTACTTATACAGATACAACCTCATAGCCCGTATCCATAAATAATTATGTACTACAACTGGAGTTACCTGCGACAGGAACGCATTCAACCTAAAAGTAAAGTGCGGTTGGAATAAAAACTCCTGAAGAGAGATGCTAATCATTAAAATTATTATTACGTTGCTGGTTCCACCTTACCACCTCCTTTGCAGAGCTAACACGTATCTTATTACTACCGGCACTCATTCTTTGCTCTTGCCTTTCGGTTCCTTCCTCTTCACCAACCTTGTAGCTTTTTAGCTGGTTGACTACCCGTCCATGGACCTGAACACTCAAAACAATCATTGTGGAATTAGCCCAATGTTGTAAATCATCCATTTACCGTCATTAACGTCCGCTGACTGGCTAATTCCAGCCCAACATCCCACTCAATTATCACCTTTTTATACACCCAAATGTGACTCATTGATTTATTTGCTAAACTTATCCGTAAAACTATTTATTCCAAGTAGGAGTGGGATGAGTCAGTTCTTGGTAAATTACCAACTTAGTAATTAAGCTATTACCGCGCTCACGTTCAAGTTATTACTGCCTGTACGCTCTTTTCATATTTAAGCAAAACTTTGGCTCGTGATTTAGCCACTGGAAGTATGCAGAACATTGGCATGAAAACAATGTTTACTGGGACATTAGTGAAAACAATTTAGTTAGGAGTTTACTGTATGTATGTATATATAATAAAGTATGCAACAGAGGTTTCGCAGACTTGAGCGGAGGTGTTGCAAGTTTTGCTGACACTTGATTTGGTCCATGTCTCGCATCAGAATATCAATATATGCTTATTCATGTTATGTATCTATACCTTGCTACGTGAAGTGTTGCAATGAATAATTCAAATTTTGTGATGATGTAGCGAATTCTCAATAATTAAAAGGAGCTGTCGGTAAAGTAAATTAATTTATAAGCAAACAAGTGAGAAAACGAACTAATCAACGAATAAATTAATTGAGCTAATTTGTTTACCCAGGAAGTAATAAGTAGATATGGAAAGTTCTAGTTGCGTAGAAACTTGTTTGTTCAGGACGTTGTCTTGCGTACCACTTTTCTCAAACGACCCTCAATGATTGCAGGTGATGATAAGCATGTGTATAGGAGCGCTTTCCTATTGTGACAATTTTTAGTTGGTTGTCGTCATGCTTCACCGTCCATGGAAATAGAGATGAAACTATTATTTAGTAAATTATATGTACTTCAACTTTTGCTCCATAATAATACTAGTCGCAAGTTTAAAATGATTAAGTTTCAAATTTAGAATACAGTCTGTGTTTTGCATGAATAATTTTGCATTCATAACTAAAATCCAAGGTCCTATTGGGAAGATCATTAGTTTGCAAAGTTTTAGAAAATGTAATGGTCGTTCTTCTTCGGAGTTATAGGGGGATGCATTGTGTCTATACTATTGCTCTCGGAAGGTGTTGAATTATTGCAGTAACTGGTTCTTTGTGAGTACAGCAGTATGCTTTTAAACTTATTGGGTATATAAGCTATAACTTATAATGGTAGCTCATATGTCTATATAGAAAATCTATGTGTTTTCATGGCTGGATTGCAGTCAACCTGAGGGATTACATTCCGTGAGCAATTAAGTAATTTTTGTACAATAATTAAAATATTTTCGATAGCTAATACATAAGCGGTTGGCTTATTGAGAAACGAGAAACTCATGTACACGAATCAAACAGCAAATTTAACCGAATATATGTATTTATCATAATTATGATTACTGCCCTGAATGCTGAACATATATACGGATATGTGTTTATCCTAATGTGATGCACACAGATGAGTCGAGTGCAAGATGAGTGTTTCGTGATACCTTTACATTATTCATTAAGTGTTCACTCTTTTCTGGCATTCACACAAAAGTAAATTAAAGTAATTTTTATGTTCAAACTTATGTGCTTGTAATAAGTAATAATTATTATTATAAAAATTGTCTGTAGCTAAAAATGTATTATATACATATATTAACAATGTAAAATAAATTATAAATATAAAAATCCTACAGGATCTGTATGCATAGACGAAAGAGAAAGCAATGTCAGAAAGCAAAGAGCTATAGGATATGGAACACTTGAAATAGATTTCCTTCGTCAAAGTGTTCTG
This sequence comes from Lipothrix lubbocki, assembly GCA_034696945.1. Taxonomy (NCBI): domain Eukaryota; kingdom Metazoa; phylum Arthropoda; class Collembola; order Symphypleona; family Sminthuridae; genus Lipothrix; species Lipothrix lubbocki. The sequence continues at coordinate 42,166 of JAQGAK010000426.1, forward strand.
ACATGAATTTTATTTACTTAAAAAATTAGACATAGTAGCAGAGCCGATGGTAGAAATCATCCCCAATATAGCTGAACAGATTCGACGGTGAATGAATTTGAATAAATTGATTTGCTACCAATTTTCTAATTAGACGTTCGTGATAGTAGATGATTTCATATTGCGACCGTAAATATTTTTGTTCGTGTGCCTTTAGTGAATTTTAGAGGTTCAGCTTTGTGTTTATCACCTTCACATTTTCAATTCGTGCATGTAAAGCAGATTTATAAAATAAATTATTATTCACTGATGATTTATAGAAATAATTAATTGATGGTGATTTATTAAAGAAATTAATAGCTCCTGCATTATAAAATAAATTTAAAGTGGATGATTTATACATTAAATTAATAGAAAATGAATTATAAAATAAATTATTACTTGGTGGTTCGTAATATCAATTAACAGCTCGTGATGTATATAAAAGAGCTAAAAATGCCATGATTTATAATTTCATTTATAATTTATTATAAATATTTTTATCATACTGTAGGGGTTGCGTTTATGAAACATACATAATTCTTGCAGAATATACAGAGGTTTGGTTATAGCAAAAGTATTTGTGTATATAAACTGTATGAAGGCATGCAATCATGTATGATGATAAAATGCCTAAAAGCGAGGGAGTATATGGGCAAACTGAACTTATGCATATACTGCGATATGACGATGACAGTCAATCAGTATTGAAGATATTCACGTTTCTGTGAACAGTAAATAATGCATGGTTACTTACAAGTATTGTAAGTGTGAAAATAAATGCGCAGCAAATCATCAACTTAAATTTGAGCAACATGTTATCAATCAATCGAGATCATGCAAATTATTTCCTTTGGGTAATTATTACTGAATTGCTTCGAAAAATACAAGGCTACTTGTTTCAAGGGTATGATAATATATGTGTATACACAATGTGACGATTATAAGGTGTAAATGAATTTAGTATTATTAAGGCAAGTAGGTACATAGTAGTTCCCTTATCTCTCGTAGCTCTTCCCCTCCTTTATATTCTCTCTCATACATATTTTTACGATTTACTTATCCTGTTGATCCAGTCTCTCAAGGAAAAAATGGTTTTCTCTAAATTGTATTAATCGCTGATTTTTTCGATTCGTCTTTGCTAATGATCATTTAGCTTAAAAACTAAGCCAACCAGCTTTGAAGATCATAGGTATTTAATATTTCCCAGAGCAATAACCACATTTGAATTAATTTTTATTGTTGTTTCTCTTCATCTTACCGCACATCATCGCCCTCCCGATGGCTTATCAAATTAGGCAAATCAGACTTGAGCTCAAGTTATTTTGATTTCTCTGTAAGTTAAACTCCCATGTGTTTACATACTAAAAATGTGTGATTCCGTGGACATTGATCCCTCCGCCGCCGCTGGTCGGAACTTAATTGATACGCATTGTTAAGTGTTACTGTGTATCTATACTGTAATTTCTAGTTTACAAGGTGGCCTTTTCATTATTTAAATGAATTAGGATGGGTAGGTTTGGCTAGATTTCATTTACTTACGAAATTCCTGTCTGTCATCAATTACCAAACTTACTGGTTGATATTTCACTTGTCCATGCACTCCCAGCACATCAATATGCACGTCAGGCCAGAAAATGCTCCACAGAAAAGGCACAGATGCACTACTTAATGCAGTGTAGTGTGCATACAGGGATATTATGCTAAGTACATTCAGGTACTGGCTTGTAACATCTGCTTGTGCTCCCTGTATTTTTTTTCAATCAAGCTTTGGAAAATAAAGGATGGATGAGATACTTGCAAAACTAACTCGATCAGTTTTGCAAACAAAAATAAATGCACAAAAGGTTCAAACGGTAAATGTTTGTTTATTCATATATTATTCACATATATATATATGGATATATGTTATATATAATTATATATTTATCGGTTGTCACACTTGTGAATGAAAATGATTTTACACTATATAATAATAGTACATATCTATCATAATGAGATTATATACGGTTGAAGTTGTTGGTTCTCGCGCGCCGAGTCACAGTTAATTTTCGAATTTCTATAATTATGGTGTGGCTTCGTTTCTTTATATATACAGATACATCGTCACCAATAAATTGATCAATAATGTCTTTACCACTGAAATTCTTAAAGAGGATCCATATACGTGTGTGTATACATATTATTATTCATACAATAATATAATTCTTTAATAAATAAATTTTCTCAACTTGCATTTTTTCATTTGTAAGATCACTAATAATAATAATAATTATTAATTACTTAATTAATTAATTACATATATACTATGAGCATAAAACAACACAAAAGTATCAACGAACAATAATAGATAAAATCTGGGATTTGTAATCACTATGACAAAAAACTGAATACACGATCGTCCACGGTGGATTTCTGGTACATTACAAATGGACAAGTATAATAACGAAATCAATTAATATGCATATTTGCATATCCGTAATAATTAAAAGTACTTGTCTTACGTAATTATTTTAATGAGGAACGGACGTACGAACGTAGAAGGTTCATATATAATAAATACACATACACTCAATGCCTATTAATAAACTAGAGTATTTTTGTCTATTATCCTTATATCCATATATTACTTAAATTAACAGACATAATTACTTCCTATCATTACTTATATAATACAACTGTACACAAACAAACGACTACAAAACTACAGAGACATAAAACAACCATCAAAAAAACATGCAGAGCTATATATGAAACACCTTTTCTCACGGCCAGTACATTAATTTAGTTCATAAACAAATTTTGACACTTGTGTGAAACTTCCTCCGTTGTTGCAAAGTAACCTAGTGAAGTTCAAACTCTATATCGGCCAACAAGACCAAGACCTTCACATGGTTAAATTGCTAATATTTTCAGCAACGCCAGGTTCGCATTCATATTTTTTTTTGCAAAACTCCCTCATGTATATATGCTAACTTAAATAACGCAGCACATGAATTTTTCGGGCACAAGTTCAGAACGAAGTCACATTAATAGAAGAGAGAGAGAGATACAGAAACGCACGGTAATATTTAGAATTTTAAGTTTAATACACTTAAGACATACATAGCTCTACCATTCGAACGGACATTTAAATACACAATTATATTATTAATTATATAAATGGGAATATTATTATTACGGGTCTTCACTCTGTCCACAGAAAATGAAATGTAAGTCTCTTCGAATAAGTATAATGGTGTGTGAAAGGTTTACAAATTATTTTAAAATAAAAAATACTAGAAAGAAATTACCACAATATTTTACATGCATAGTGATATATATATATGATGATCATCAAAGGCCTGACTTCACAACAGAATGAACCCCGCGAGGAATCCGGTAGAGCGGTAGCGATTTATAAGTATGTAGTTTTGTATATAGACATAGCCATTGTAATCGTGTAGGATTATGTCGACTTGGTATTTGCATTCTTATATTTTCAATAAATTACAATACCAATATAATATTTGTAGCGGAATTATTGGCGATGTCTAAAAAATTAAAACTTTTTTTATTTGTCCTACTGATTGAACAAAATAAGATCATGTAAACATGACCATATTTTAATAGTTAGCTAACACTTCAGAGGTAATAATCATAAACAAAGTTCCTCTCTTCGCCATCCCCGCACAAAATATTACGGGATGAAGTTAGATTACCCATCTACGAATAAATAGGACGACTACTATATAATGATTTAAATGAAAACCCATACTTACGGAATTCCAGTCTAAATTCTGGTATGTGAATGCCTCACGTTATTTCGACTTACTTCAAAAACTTAATGACTACACAATTCTTAACTTTATAATAGAAGTGGGGTCAGGTTTACAGATGTATTTTTTCATGTTGTATTCTTCTATTAGTGGAAACTATGGAATAGAGAGTAATAAACGACAGTTAAACATTTCCTTCACATAATTAATTTTCATTCAGTATTTTGCATACTGAAAAGTCTACAAGCCGTTAGAAATCACATTGAAAACAATCATCAAGATAACAGGTCACATCATCTGACTCCTCTGTATAGTGAGATATAGAGAGGGATAGCAATAATTAGTTAAGAGTAAACTGGGTCTAATTTGACTAACGGGTAGTTGATTTTCAAGGAATTGCGACGATGAAATGAACAACTTCTAGAGAGAATTTTGATGGAATAGATAATGGAACGAGTACAGATGATGTTTGAACGAAAGGTTTATTAAGTATACACATAAGAAACAAAAGGACTTTTCTGTTTTTCCTTTACTCATTAAACCTACCACATTCTACATATATAAAGTTTACAAAAACTGCTTCCATGTTATATAATCTGCTGTCTGGGGTCATACATGGTGGATAGAGGGTTGCAATTATTATACGTTACAATAGTATTTAGATTCTTCGTACTCAACACACAATACAGGCTGTTGATGTTGGTAATCACACAAAAAGGAATAAAATATGAATTAGTTAAGAAGGAAAGCAATGACGTTTTGGGTTGATGTACGGAGGATAAATGTGTGCAAAGAAAACTCACATGACATGATGATGATTAAAAAGTACATACATGTATAGCTACGTTATTAAATATTTTACATGTAGACATAAATATGGATTTACATTTTCGGGTTGAGGAGCGAGTTAAGATTGAAAGCTGCGTTTAAGTGGGCAGATCTTGCTAGAAGTGAATTTGGATGACCCATCAACGGGTTGAGTGGAGGGAGGAGGCCACCTAAAGACGGTGGTAGCAATGGTCTCGCCGCCGCCAACCGTAGTTTCTCTATTTCAGCCTCTTGAAGTCTCTTTGCTTTTGCCCGTCGATTCTGAAACCAGATCTTCACCTGAAAAAATAATCATTTAAAAATAAACAAAAAAATTAAATTAGTTCACAGTATGCAGTCCACAATCAACTTTACACACCTCAAGCTGACACTTAATAAAGAAGTCAATTCCGATCATGTAAAAATTACAGTAGATTGTACAAATAATTATATGCAATAGGGCTTGTACGGCAGGAGCTATGTGATCTTGCCTACAAATTAAACTTGATAAATCCCCTGTCATGGCTTCATCACTCAAACGACAGTCACTCAAGAGGATATGTGGAAGGAGAGCAATCAAGAAAAATCAGTTGGATTCACACCTAATTTTTATTTCGATATTATACTTGAATCGAGGAAGCTGCACCAGTATCGGCTACTCTTCCTCTTACAAGATTTCATCAACTCCCTGCCTGTTTTAACGGCTCTTATAGTTGTTGATGTGCTGGCTCAGTGAATTCATTTAATACTTGACCCATCCGACTGAAGCCCCTATTGGAGAATCCTCGTACACTTGCACATTTGTATGGAGATGAACCAATTCAGAAGCAATAGGGTTTTCAGATAAGAACCAGCTGACTTGACATGTATAATCGTAACCCCCACAACATAGTTCCTCTCTCTCTCTACCTTTGACTGTCAGTGTCAGTTACAACTTAAGTTGTATGTGTAATTTGAATCATTGGATTCACCTCGTAACTTCCCATTCTTGTCATTGTAGATGAGATCATTTCAATTGGTCTGAGTTTAATGTTGCAATAGTTACGGTCATCTACTAAACTGGCTCAACATTATTGTCGCACTGTTCTTGTCAGAATTCTTATAATCCGGTGGGGAGCATCATTACAGCAGGTAGCTTCTGCTTTTTAGATTCCATCCACCTCAACCTTCGTCTGCACGCTGATTAAGATTTAGATTAGATATGTGTATCTACAAATACGTGTTGCTCTGTATTTATATATGTGTTTACTTCTTCCCGCACTGCTTTTTGGTTCCCTGTAAACATTCCTGTCGTCATAAAAAATGCAATATCTTACCCTATGCAATGAGAGATGAACGTATAGTAGTAGTGTGTATCTTTTGGAGCCTTGCGATTACTTTTCTGTTTCACTTTATGTGATTATTCCTGTTTTTCTTTATGCGATTACTCCTGTTCGTCTTTATAACTATAAGCTCATTATTTAAAACTTGGCTTGGACGGCTGAGTCGTTGTTTCATCCAATAATACCAAATTGATACAGTAATATTAATATGTAGTACAACTATAGATAATACATTAGTATTAAAGCATTACTGCTGTACAGCACTATATACTATATATGTGTTAATATGCAGTAAATTCAAATTCATAGCAATGACTCATATGAAGGACATAGCTTTTATAACATCACTCGGGCTTCAATAAAATGATGAAGAGAGCCTCTTATTTATGATTAGAATATGAGATCGAAATAATAAAATTTATAAATTATCATTCTGATTTGAATCCTCTCAGACCATTGGGAAATGATTTACCAACTTTTATTTCGTTCTTCCTTTTCTGCTCCATGTTTGCGTTCAAATGTACATTGATGATCACAAACTTAAGGTTGGACTCCTACACAGAATATTCCCTTACTTGTAAACTTACGAGACGACAAATTCTCCAATAAATAATCGGGTTATTTCGTCTATATAACTTGGGCCATCGCACAGGAATCAGCTTCAGAGTTAAGTGAATCTACAAATTTTCTGGTGTAAAAACTATATGGGGTTGAGCAACGTGGTCAATATAAATAATACTGTATCTATGTATATACTAATGTACACAGTACTTTATACAGAGTATGGCAAAACGAGGATTGGTGTCAAATTTTAAAGTAAAGGAATGAGTAGGCGTCTGCACTTAAAAAAAGTAGCACGAAAAAACTAATCAAATCATGTTAAATGACCACCCGCCCTTCCCTAACTTCTAAAAGGTAAGTCGTTAAGAGTCCATATACATATATATACCTATGAAGTTGAGCAAAAAGAATTGATTCTCGTGCAGTTCTTTCTTTTACTATGCGTGATTACAATAATAAAGTACAATTTTTTTGTAATTTTGCACTACATATATTTATGTGTACATTGGTGTCCAATTTCGCTCAAAGTTCCAATTAAATCCATGTACACACCATCAACGCTCTTATGTATATCCATTGTAATTGCACAGACGTGTCTACTCAAATCAATGTTCGTTCGGGGCATGAACAGATTTAATAACAATTAAAAATATTTCCATCCACATTCTCATATCCAACGTTCTACATTGCATTATACTCGAATGTGTTATATAGGGCTCTTTAGTATTATTGTGTGACTTTGGTCAATAAAGGTTGAGTATTATAACTTAAAAAAGCATTACAGTATGATTAATAAACTCTCTGCATCTAAAAATTATATATGAATGATAAATTGAGTTATGAAAAGCTGCAATGAAATTATTACACTCCAAATTACTGCAAGATTCTCATGCCCAAGACTTGCAGGTTGTGTGTTTGTGTGTGTATGAGTGAGTGAAGGAAGTAATAAATGTAAATATACAATGAATGTCGAATGGTAGGTTAGCTCTATAGTGTACATATAAAAGTCGTTTTTGCCATGTTTTGGCATCCCATGCAAATCAAACATTGTGTGCAGGTCCCATATACTAGATATACATACATTACAAGCCAAATATTCCATTGCTGTCCGAATTTTAAATTGAAAAGAGACATTATGATTAATTTAAAGCAATAAATTTAGGTTGTGGTATAAATTTAAAAATATTCAAAAGAGAATTTCGAGTTCAAAAAAAGAGTTTATTATATTCCTAAAATGAATATTTTCTGGCTGTCATAATTTTCTAAGGTAAAGGATGTAAAGTCATGAGACTGCGGACTGTGGGATAGAAAAATATCTCCAAATTATGGTAATAATTTTCCTAATTAAATAAGACGTGAACAACAGACAAATCCATTAACTTTGTTATTAAATACAACAACATTAAGATGTAAATCATTTTTGAAGGGTCGAATAACGACTAAAAACCATATAGATACCTCATCACAAGACTAAAAAAAGAAAGTCTCATCTTCAGATTCTCAACCCAAGATGTGGTAAGGTAAGAGAGATGATTATTAATAGTCTTAATTATGTTTAAAATGTGATTGTTGATGTGCAAGAACGTGCACGGTAGTGTCACGCGTAGTAAATAAACGCTTGGGTTGCTATGAATAAATACCCAAGCTTACATACCACTGTCAGTATATCACTGAATATACTCTTTTTGAAGTGAAGAGAGCTTGAGCCACCTAGAAGGTGTTACTTGTTCTCGTTCAATTAAGCATCATTGTTGATTACCCAAAGGAAGCGGGCGGTCTCGGGTTTCAGAGGGAATTCATCGGAAACCCACTGATTCCCAGTGGGTCATTTCCTCGTGAATTTCACCTGAACTCACATACACTCAACTAATGGAGATGTAACTTTGATATCAGTGTTAACTCTCTACACGCTGGATGTACCCAGAGAAATATATATAAGGTAGTATGTGTATAATGAATCGTTTAAAGGAGAACCTCATGGAAGAAGAGAAATGAATTTTTGTCGGCTTGGGAAATTTACCGTAGAAAATTACTTATGATTAAGCGAGATTTAAGGATATTGTTGAGAAAAAACTCTTAAAAAACCTTGTGATTAATACATACATACAGAATGTATATTTGTGTGTGTGTGTGTGTGTGCGGACTTATGAGCCCGAGAGGAAGGACAGACCCACGTCATGTCAAGCCATAAGTACAAGTATTTAGCTGTCGTGGCCCTTTGCCTCATCTTCATTTGAAAAGGAATATAAGGAGGAATGAGGGAGATGAGAACACCAAGGAAGATGCAGGAGAATTAATCTTGACGTCTCGGATACGAATACATTCACCGAAACCTAGAATTACCTCCTTGTGAACAGCACACATTTAACAATGAATACATGAGAACGACTGCTGTTTAACAATTTACTTATCCTTACAAACGTCTCCCCTTGAGATATCAACACATATAGTATACTAGCTATACTTATATACTGTAGGTATCATATACATATAAAGATGGTCACCGCTGTGCATAAAACATAATATTTTTACATACTACAACCCTTTAATAGCCAAGACTCCCCCTTAATAGCAAAGGCTTAACTACCTATTCAAGAGGCCTAAAAGTAAGAACTTGGGAAGTGTAAGTCAATAATAAACCTGCAATTTAAATAAATCCTTCATATGGTAGTGTAGTTACAGACGCATACAAACAGCCTCAAGTTTAAGCGGAATTCAACTATCACTTGATTCAATTTAACATAATCAAGATGATAGTGATGTTTCAATTTGGAAAATGTTTACGAGAACTTGGAGGACCCAAAGGGTGAAAAAGACTGGAATGACCATGTGAGGTAAATTCCGGAGTACATACAGATAGTTACAAACATTACAAGTTCCAGCAGTAGATACATAAATGTAGATACATAATTGTTCGGGTATGTACTTCCTTAAGAAAGGTAATCAAGCGCTTTTAGCAGCAGTCACTTATTTCTTATTCTGTACACTGCCCGCGACCCTGCACGCACACACGAGCCCTCGACGAACAATATCTGGAAATTAAATTTTTTGGAAAGAGCACCATCGTCCTTAGGGATAGATTCTCTACAGATAGAATGGGACGGAGGCCGGAGGAAGAATACGATGATGATTGTCTGTGGTGTGTGGTTGCTAAGTGAGTGATTTGTGGGGGACTCGCAACGTGAATGGCAAAGGGAGTGTTATGGGATTGATGGTGATAAGTAGTTGAATACTCGGTGTGTGTGGATAGATGGATCATATGATAAGATTTTCTCTTGTATATAAATACACAAGCTATTCCGAGTAGTCACCCATTCCATAGTCCTCCGACCAGCCGAAATATGTCCCGAGTATAATATCTGTAATTGTGTATCCCGCGCGTGCACATACAAAGTATTCAAGTGCTTTTCCGGCTTTCAAGCCTGAGAATTCTGTATACAATGAGTAGATACTCACATACACAAGCTCCGAGAATTGCTAACATAGCTGTGCATACTATTAAAGTATCTAAAATTGTCACTGGATAAAAAAAACCTACGATTAGTTGATTAATTTTCCAGCGTAAGCGAACATGGTGGAATGCATTTTATATTATACAATTATTCCTATTGTCACTGTTTACAAGAGCTTCATATATAGATACATAGTACTTGCATTTATAACGTTTCTGTACACACACTGTGCTCGCCTGGAATTTTAAAGACTTCACACCAACCCTTCCACCGATTACTCTCACAATCACAATGAGACTGCTTTGTATGCACACCTGAGCTATTCAACAATTAATTAATTAAGTACATCTGCATAAACACTTGGATTATATGCTGGGAAATGACACTTCGCTTATGTAGTTTTATAGAGTTGTAGTATATAAATCCTATATAACGATATTACATTTCCAGACTGAAGTTCTAAGAGAAACTGTAACCAATAATTCACATTATTTTACTTTATTTTTGAATGTATACTTTAATTAAATAGTAACAATTTACTAGCATAAAATAGGGATTTAAGATGGTTATAAGTAAATATTGTGCTTTTGAAGAATATAGAAATGGAGAATCAAAAGCTTCTGGAGCAATGTGTACAATGATTGAAGAAGCTGAGCATACAGGAAAGAACGATAGGAAACTTGAAATATACTGCTTGAGGAACGGATGGGGAAAAAAGAGATATGCCTTAGGGCAGAATAGGAGATTCTAAACCTCAGGAAACCTGGCAAAGTGATAAGATGTTAAGAGGTAAAAGGTCAAGGAGGGCAAAACTACCAAGACAGTTCTTCACCTCCCGTCTCCATCATTCCTCTCTTGTTAAACATGTTCATAATCCATAATCCAATCCTACGGGATCCCCTCATGGAGCCTGGACTCCTATCCAAGCTCACCCCGAACAAAAGTAGAACAACACTGTTGCTAGTAAAATGTGATGGACTTAAAGATGCCAGTTTTAAATATGACTCCGATTGTAGAACACAATCGCTAGTTAGTTATCCATGCCTGTCCGTCCACCTTGAGCATTACTCAACATCTGTCAGGGTAATTGATACCTCACGTCCAGCTAAACAGATGCGGTTCACACTGAGCCACAAACAATTGTCTTGACTGAAACCTCTGGAACGTCACCTCTCTTATCTACTAATGTAGTATTAGTTGTAACCATCGCTGACATTATTCCCCACAATTCCTAACCCCCGTAACAATCCTGTGCGGAGTGGTTGAGGATGTACTAGATGCACAAAAATCTGATCTGAATACAAGCACATGTAAATTCATGTAGGAGTTGAGCAAGTTTACGAGCCGAGCATGACCGCTGCTTATGACCGAGTGGACAAGTTTTGATTTAATCAGTTAAAGCCCAAAGAATGCTTAACCATGTACTAGTGGTTGTAGAAAAATAGCCGCAAATAAATCAAACTAAAGTGATGATTTAACCTTTACAATTGCCTTGGGAAATTCAATTAAGGCAAAACCACTTCCAATGAAAAAACACTGCAATCGTGTATTTACATTTAATTTAACGTCGTGCCCTGTTTACTAACGTCAGACTTTAACTTAACTGTCGTTTAGCTACAGGAAAGGCACATCGAGCTGCGTTCACCCTAAATTAGACAGCTTAACGACATGGAATTGTAAATTATCAATTAGTTAGAAGCCAGAAAACAAGTTGCAATTAATTAAATAAAGAACTGATTCTCAGATAGTAAATTACAGTAATGGTTTCCTACTTGCACTCTCCAAACAATAACTTCATCCATAAGAGAGTTGACGAAGAAGAGTATGTATATACGAGACAAGACGAAAATCTGCATACATGCATTAGCACTAGCACCTGAATTTTCCCCCTTCGATGTATGTATCCTGCCCATATCTTTATGCATACATTCGAGTTGAACAATAACCGCACTAGCTACCTTTTTTATCAAGATGCTTGAATTACACCACATTTGCTCGTTTAATCAGCGGATTTGAAACAAGTTCTCCTGCTACAGACTTTCCTTGCATATAATACTTATTTGACTTCCTTGGACTCCGATCTTCAGATCAAAAAAGTTTTACGATGACACTATGACATGTACTTCTGCCTTGTACAGACACCATTCATTTCCCTGATGTATTTTGTCTTCCTTGCTTATATATGCATCGATAAAACACTACCGAGTGATACAACACCAATCAACCCTTTGATACACCAAAGTCAATGGATGAGTGCTACACCAAATCAATACAGTGATCCACCAAGTCAACCGAGTTATTATACTGTGTGTATCTATGTACATATGTACATCACCACGACAACATCTATAGTGAGTAATATTTGTGAAAGGTTTTTCCTTACACGAATCTTTATTTCATACGCATACAAATCTACTAACAGGTAGGTTACAAGTTATATTGCAGATTAATAATTTAACTGGAGCCTTCCGTCGTCATGACGGTGTTGAAAGGCTTGGATTATCACCAAGTGGACGAGAGGATTTGAACTCGAGGAAAAAGTGTCGCTTCAATTTGCATAAATGTCATTATTTGTCTACCGTTCGTACTGGTTAGTTGGCTATACAATTTATTACTAATGTATCGATACGGTTTGGCAGTGCACATTACACGAGCTCCAATACTACTGCTACTACGCAGCTTAATAAATCCATGCAGGACATAGGTAATTTCACTGTAGGAGATAAGAGCAGGCCACAACATGAGTCTTTCCTGACTCGCACATCAAATCCTTTCCAATTCAGACTCTCTTATAGGAAGAGAGTATCCAATTCAGAATCATCATATAAGGGGAATATCCAATTCAGAATCTCGTATAAAGAAGAATAAGAACAAGGAACTGCGAGGTCTTGAATCATTGTATATATGATATTATATGTTGCTACCATATGATGATCAGCTTAATGTCACTTAGGCACTCAATGGATCGAATGGTTTTTATAGTGAATCTCACTAAATATTTTTTGTGTGAAAACCTTTGTCTCTTGACATTGTTTTATCCCCTCTGAACAACATTTTATTTCGCTGAGATTTTTTCCTCTCCTCTTCATAATCTAATATACAGCCTGTTACTGACGATACCGATATGAATGTAAAATTTGTTTCCTGTAGAACAACAAACGAATTTAATGTGAAACTACTTGCTAACAAACGACGAGTCTTATTGCATGTAATTACTTTGCTTCGTCAGTTTTTTTGATCATGTGCTGATATTTTACGCTATACCTACCAAACCAACACTCTCCTATACTCTGATCAAGTAAACATGTCCATATTATACTGCTTCATGAGCTACTGTTTTTTCAAGGATGGAACTTACTACTGTGCGTAAACAATTTAGACTAGAGCTATAAAACAAGGGAAATACTTCAAAAAAACTTCCTGCATTAAATAATTTGCAAAATGGTAACCCATTGAACTCACCTGTGTCTCAGTGAGATTTAGTGACGATGAGAACTCTGCGCGTTCAGCAATTGACAAATACTGTTTTTCCCGAAATTTCTTTTCTAATGCTAACAGTTGTTGAGTGGTGAATGGAGTGCGCGGCTTCCGATTCGGTTTATGTTTCCTAAGTTGACAACGGACAGGTGGACAGGGTAGTCTTGGAGGTAGGACACCTTCTGGAACAAAGAAATGTGTCAATAACTCTTAACACGACAAAAGTCCTATTTATAATAACATACACAATTTAATGTTGTCATGAATAAAATAAGTTTGAGAAAATAAATAAAATATGCATAAACTAGATTAACATTCTATTCATTCTTATAATAGAACTAGTAATACTTTAATCATAAGATATGCAATCCGTACGCAAACAAGACAAACTCTACTAAAATTACACGTAATTCTAATAACCAGAATTTATAAAAAGCAGTTCCACTCACAGTCGCATTAATAACACAAATTAGCTTCAACATTTCAACAACAAGTTCTGAAACCATTTACGTTCCTACACTACACTATACTGCCTTCGACCTTCCAGATCCAGCTTGCATAATTATAAATCAGTCCGATTGAGAAATAAATTCCACTCTAAACAGTAATTTAAATGCAATAAATACCATTACAAATTAAGGGGTAATTGAGCACAGAAAAAAACACAGTCCGTGTTGCCAAATTAGACTCAAGGAAATGAGACAAGGTCAACCTTCCTCCGGATATTTTGAAATTAATCTTCCAGTAATGATGGAATGTAATTATAAAGGGATTATTCATCCAAGTAAGCATGCGTTGAAATTTTGCATGTCGCTCAAGAGTTATGGAGAGTTTGAAGAAATGAGCTGAAGGCAACAGAAATTTGGATAATAACAGAGTAAATAGAAGAAGACGTTGACAAATGAGTTTTTTATATGATCATTCAATTGAATTTAAATACTTTGGAAAGGAACAAGAAATGGGATTTACTCGAACGACTCAATAATGTATTAGATAGTAGTTAATGATTGTATAGCGATTAGTAAAAGGAATTACAATTGGCTCTACGAATTAATTGACCCCGTCTGGCTTCGTGTTAATCTTAATTGTAATGTCGAGTTTTGAAGCCATGTGTAAGCACAAAAAATATTTAACTCGCACACACATACATATATTCATATATACAAAATATATATGTAGTATCACAGTGTACTTCGAACATATATAAACTGGTTGTTGTTGTTGTTATTCTTCATCAGTTTAGGCTGTAAGCTTCCATTCTTATACCATTTTTACATAGATACACAGAGGCTTTGGGGAATATAATGCAATGAGCGAGCAGTCATCAAATCTTCCAACTCTTCTCTTTTCCAGGCTATCTTCTGACAATTTCAAATGTGAGACAGCTTATACATATGTATCTTTATATATGTGTGGCTACTCAAATCTCCCTGTGCTCACCTCTGATATTACGCAACCCACCAACTCCTTAACTTATAAGCTTGTCCCAGCTAGTTTCTTTCCAAGAAAGTATACAAGTACACGTACAGATACACCCAAAATGCACATTCAATACTTGTTATACATTCCTCATTGTAACTATATATACCTTTTAAAAAGACAGCGAACATGCACAAGATGTTGTTGGTACACACAAGAATGAGCGGAATCCGTCTCTCTCACAAAGAAGCAACTTTAGAAGAAAACTTTGCATTTTAATTTGTAAGATGCTTAATTACGTTTGATAACTATTTTTTATACTATTATTACCTAACAGTTTACAACATTTCTATACTTGCAGGTGTTACAAAGGCATGATCCTCCAAATTATTATTGCACTAATTTACATTAAAAGTAGTTTGTATATCTGGACTTGAGGATAAGTTTTTTAAAGAATTTCACAAGGTAAACGAAACAAACATGTTCTATTTATTAGTATTTAATGCACAAACATCATTTTGCATTTACTCCACGCCATTATTTTACATAGGTATAAGTGAGCCTATATAGAATTTACTTTGCATTTCACATACTTGCAATCCGCATGCATTTAATATATACCATCTATTTTGCATTTAATCCACACAATCCCTAGTGCATTGTATCCATGCAGATAAAGATCATTTTGCATTTAATCCGCTTACTTTGCCTCTGCAATTGATAGAACATTATACAGCCATAGTTGCAAAAACAAGGAATGAAAAGTCAGTTGAGGTTCATGTGTCACACTTAAGAGCAATAGCTCTACCGGTACTTATCTTGATCTTGAATGTGAAAATAGTTTTAAAGTAGATATTTATTTTCATATCTTCTTCGCACTAATTTCCTCTTTGAAAACCTGACAGGTTTGATGTGACGTGGGATTAATAATAGTGAGACGCTTCAGATCCGTTAAAGACATGGTTTGTATGCTCCTACAATATTATATTACAGATAATCCTTGAAATAATGATAATTATTATTTAAGTTTGCTAAATTTAGCGCTCTCAATTTTTCAACCTTTAAGATAACCATATAACAATATTATTTTAGTACCCTTGAAGTGTTTTTACACAGGAGTCACTGTGCAGTTACAGTACGTAGATCTGGCCGGAGCTGTGAATGTGGTGGGAACGAATACATATTATTATTACATGTCGTGCAGTTCTAGTGCTTGGCGTTTTTAGTCAGACAATTAAGTAAAGCATGGTGGGTGAACTTAATTTTATGAAATGTTTCATCTATGGGAGCATTAAATAGTTGATAATGACACAAGTAATCTGAAAGTTAGTGGCTACACATTGGTCACATGCATCACATTGTGTGCTTGCGTATGATTATTTTATTGTAATTATTCATGACAAAATAATGTGTGGACCGCTGCTCCTGACTCCCTTCATTCTACTTGCCATGCATGATGACATGCAATCCTTTCTGCCTTTGCTCCTCAAACGCAATATATTTTTATAATCACAAAAAAATTGACTGTTTGTAAGGGATCAACATGGTGTCGAATAGTCGTAAATACGGTGTCGAATATACGTCGGTACATGAATATACTTGAACAGCGTGTTGAATTTAAGTGTATATACTATGTCGAATTTTTTAATAAAAATACATGTAAATAGAGTACCCAAATATACATAATATGTATATCATGGCTGCCTATACTCGAATTTTAAATGAATTTTCACTAGTTTAGATCTAAAGGAGGTGAGACTCAGGAATGAATTCGATAAGCTAAAATTAACTATTTTAACATGTGATTTCATTGTCCAAGTGTTTATATACCTTTAAGTGCATAGTAAGTAAGCATACATATAACTTCTATTAGGTATGTATATAAGTATTATAAGTATGTATGTACCTATATGTATCTATACATTGAGGGTTGAATGTATTATGTCTCTACATATAGATACTTGCATCCATAATTTCTCTACTCACTTGCAGCAAGTTACGTACATACATCTTCCTTGTATACATGATGCTTCCATGTAAGCACGTGAATCCTGGCTAAAACAATTTACTCTCAACCATTTAAAGTTGCGAGGAGCGTATGCCTAAATGAATTCACAAGGATAATTATTATATCTGTACATATATATGTGTTATGTGAATTCACATGCAAAAGAATTCACAAATGAATGTAGCATATGTAAAGCATAAGTGGATTCACATTCCAATGTTCCCTCTACTAATTTAATGCTACTCATTTAAACGTATAGTTACGTACAACGTGATTGTATGTACATACATACATATGTGAGTCGAGGACCAATTTCTTTGGCCCGGTGAAAAATATGGAAATATCCCCTTAATTTTTCCATCCCTAAACTTTAAAATAATAATTGTGAAACAAAGCGGACGCTTAGATTTTGTCTGTGTAAGAACAGGACAGTGAACAAAGTGAGATAAAAGCTTGGAGCTTTCTCAATATAATAAACTCTTGCATCCTGACGAGTTACTCCCAGTAATTAAAAAGTCTGCATTCTGTCAAAAAATTGTTGCGTGCAGATCAGAGAGCCAAAGAGGCACCTCCATTAACGCTCATAAATACATTCATAACCCACCAACACTTGTAGATATGCACAAACAATATCTAATGGGAAATAAGTGGTCACAGTTAGCGACCATGTTCATTCTTCATGAGCTACAATCTCACAACTTTTCATGTGTTTTAACACAAGATATTCCCTATGGTTTAATTATTATGCCATAAATTTTATAATGAGAGAGAGACAGCCGACAGTACTGAACTCTGAATCGGCCATACCAGCCGCTCTGTCAAGCTATTCCCTAGCCCTAATTACTTAAAAAATTAATATTACGCTTTTAAACTTGACTCTAATTCATGGATTCAGCCTTTCTTGTACGGAATTAAGAGGAGGAAAGTTGCCAAAAACAATACATCTACCTGCACATGAACCTAATAAAACTGTTTCTAATAAACTTCTACACAAGGATATATCTAAGAATCATACAATGGTCTACAAACATTGTCATTGATGTACACATTAAAATATTTACGCTGACCCTTGGGAAATAATGCTTTTGTAATGACAATCAACCTGATTTTAAGATAACGCAAGTGACATCAATTAATCGTTTTAAATGCAATTTTATATTGCATTTAATTTTTATATTGCAAGCAAATGATGTTATTACAGTGCAAACAAATCGCGTTGCTAACTGCGGTGAATAAAATATGTAGCTTTTAAACATTTCCTGAAAGTCTTTTTTGTAATTAAGCCAGTAAGACTTGCACGTAACCCAAAATGCGTCCTATACCTTTACCACCCCTTGAGCTTCATACCTATATTATCATTTATTTCCTTTCCGGAGGTACTTGTGTTCACTTCAGATACACACTTTACTTACCAGATTCAGCCCTACAGAGGTCCAATTCACTGGGCGAGTATCGTGCGTCAAAGAGGACGTTCATTGTTTGAATGAAAATAAAAATCTGAAAAACTGTTACTAATTAATAGTACACAGTTTTGTTCCATCCAGTATCTACTATGTATCTGTAAGGTATACTTACGGATGTCCGACGCGCAGTCGATGGAAGAGCATGAATAGAGAGAGAGAGAGACAAAGGATAAGCGGACATAAAATTTTTCTCGGATAAGATTTTAAGTTCAATTTTACTTTCATCCTGTTGAAAAAAATTATTCACGCAATTTCCCCCTTATCCCCTATCCTTCCCGTCTAATATTATGAAGCGATAAAAAATAGTGCCTGAACTGTGAGCCAGTCAGACACGCAACGAATGGACCTGCTTGCTCCTGTATAGCGTATATACTAGTAGGACAATGATAAGCACTGCACATTATTTCGTCCCGCCTCAAACACTTGAAAAGTTATACATTTGCCGTCAATCTCCATTGTAGTATTGTTAAAGACGAAATTTATTTTGCTCATCTTTCTCTAATTTACGTAGTATAGTGTAATGAATAACAAATGTGATGTGAAAAAATGAATAGAAACATACAAGCATACCTTTGAATAACTTTGGACATGAAAAAGCTTGCATGTTTAATGATGTTTAAGAATATTTGAAAGCCTAAGTCTGTTGAAGACGACTAGTTTTATTGTTCAAGGGCTGTTGATGTGGTGTTCGTGAACTGCCCACTTTTGACTTTACAGTAGTGTGCTGTAAGATACAGCACGTATATATTATATTATAAACAGGGATAAATGATTATTATGTTTTTTCATAATTTCCTGTGTCAGCTCATTTTCTTTTATAATTATGATTTCACAAGTTTTAATAATTTTTACACTCGAAGCAATTAAAAAATTTATATATTGTTTTGGTTTCAAAGCAAGGACAATCATTTGAAGGTTTTTATAATCGTTCCTATATATCACATCGTGCTTGCTGTATCCTACATATACATTTGTACGCCATATTGTAGAGCATATTATGCTAATGTGTGGGTTCCTTAACTACATACTAGGAATGTCACACACTGCTATTCCAGACAAAATATCCATATTTACCCATAATTATTATTGAAATATATTTCATGAGTCCTAAACTAGTTTATAATTGTCGGCAAAGCTGAGAGTATAGGGAACGGAAAAAATTATTACATTGTGTATGAGTACGGTGTAATTTAATGTACTTAGCTCTTTCCATGATGATATACATGATATTTAATTGTAATTATGTTAATGACGGACTTTTAAAGTTGTGTAAACACGAAAAGCCCATGAAAGGAGAGTAAGACCTTCAGCTAAAACCTCGTTTCCCACCTTCGTTCAAGTATTAAATGCACTTTGCAAAGTTGTTAGACACACGTGCAGTGTTAAGGGAAATCGCCAGGTATATGATTTAGTTTCGGAGGCGTTAAAAATGGTGGTAATTTTCATCAAACGTTACTTCCGTTCTTAATAGACGGCTCATCAATTCTTCCAATTTCCTTCCTTCTCTAACTTTTAATAATTAAATAATAATTATTATTAATAAAAAAATAATATACTGCGCAGTGTGGTCAAATGTAATCATTCTCAAGTTTGGTTGCATGCCTGTGATCAAGTCCCCTTTTCCAGGAGCACACACCACAGTAAGTGTTCCATGACCTACAACGTTAATGTATGGAGGTAGTATCATTAGTACGATCAACTAAATGATTCTTTGAAGATAAAGTTCGGCGTCAGGAACTTACAATAAGTGTTTACCGAAATTAACCGCCTTTTGTTTCGGAAGTATTTAAAACACGAACATATGATTAAATTTCACAATTAGACTCTTCCTCATAGTATGACTCGAACTGTAAGTATGACAGACAGACTAAATACAAGACTAAAATACAAATATTAAGACTATTGTGTTACACGGACCGTTTCGATCGGACCACATCGTTAACGGAGTTGAATTGGTGTTAAATAGTAGAGGGTGGGTGTGCGAACATTAAGTCGGAATTAATGAAGTAACCTCAAGGATGGCAAAATTGACAAAAGCTTATTATTACAGTTTAGCGGCCGATTAATATTGTGACAGGGATATAAAATGATAATTAAATATTTCAAAATGAGGGTAAATTGTCTTTGAACAGCAACAAAACGGCATATAATTCCTACATTCGGCAAGAGAAAAAATATATAGCCTCCGGAACTATTAAATAAATTAAGGCTTTATGATATCTCGTTAAAACAGTTTGTTATATGAACACACCATATGCCTGTGTAGACTTCCCTAACATATATAGATACATATGCTTAGTGTTTGTAAAGACTACTACAAGTAAGTATAATAGATACATGATAAGTCAAGCATACATACTGACGTTTTACTTCTCGTAGTACACCATTTGATTGAAGTACCCTAGGATTTTCATTAAATGATGATGTCATAATAAAGTGGAATGAAATAGCGAATTAATTCTAAATTCAAGGAATAAATATTATAGAGGAACAAATATTTCTACAACGCTGTAACTCCTTAACATTCGTATAATAAGAGGTGATTACGTGAGACGAAGCGTTGAAGGATGGGTCTAACAAGTTTGGAACTAGACTCAGTTAAGATCAAGTACATGTAAAAATTAGTTTAATATCTTGGTATAAAAAGATAATGCAGCATAAATTCGAATGTGGGAACACTGTAACTTTACGATATTGGTTATTTTTTCTACAACGATAGTTAACTTTTTTATTATATTTGCTCTCAATTAGTTTATCAAATATATTGTTGCTCTTGTCCTGGAAGTCATTTTCTGTTGTAAACACGTATCCGTTCTTCTCACACTTATCTTATTTGCTATAGTTGTTCGTCTTTTGTTGAAAGCTATATATTTTTTGATGATGGCTCCACAGTTCAAAGGTAGATATTGTTTTGTCGTGTACATTCTCTGTCCCTGTCATTTCTTCTGCCCATCTTCAATTTACTCCATGCTATGCAGTATATTGCCTCAATCATGTAATATTTATTGTAATAGTGTTACCAATTATTTCTAAGTGCATAACTACAGACTAATTCCCTTTAATACAAGCATTTATTGCACGAACTGTATTTTTTACAGGAATTACATCAATTTTCTTCCTCCCTACTTTGAACTTATATAATACTGCTCATGACAACTCTATGGTGTCAGGATACGTATTACATAACGTGAGGCAAAGTACCCCAAAAAGTCCCCACCATGTCATCAACTAAATAACTGATGGTATAAGACACTAAATAGACCTAATAACTAGAGTAAGTCCATAACTTAATAAGTTACATCATAACAAATAGTACTTACAACAACACTACTATACTTACTAAATAGTATTGACAATACCATTAACGAGTACACACTTCCAAATAACTAATCCATGTAATAGCAACAATTGTTGTAGGACTTACTGTTAGGAGAGGAATTGTAACCCCAACCGAGCAGCGGCAAAGCCCAAGATGGAGTTAGAGGTGAAATAGGTGAGGAGTATGATCTGGACGAGGTCGGACTATGTTCAGGTGTGCCAGACATGGAACTGAAAGCTGAATTAGCCCTCCGAACGGCTGCTAATAACTTTTCTTCATGACTGAAATACAAAAAAAACAAGATTATAAACTTTAGTTATATACGTCCAATTATTTTTACGAGTTTTGAAAACTGGAATCGAAATGCTGATTTAATTCCCGTACATCTCAAATGAATCTTTATAATATGATATCATTCCTTAATATTTTATTATTTAGTATATACTTATTCCCTCTCGTACATTGTACTATAAATTAGTCCTATATAACAACGAAGTAGTAAATAGGAATAACAGACTCCAAAAACAATTGTTAGCATCAATGCATGCTTTCAGATCAGAATGGATCCGCGACAGGATGATGGATCCTGATTTATGGACTCACTAATTAGTGAATACCCCGCACCGAGACCGAATTATGTACCTTATAACCTTATTACTCTCTTTACGGTAATAGTTTTTAAGTATAACCTGTCCCTTCAATATAACGTTCCACTTGTTCCTTGTTGTATTTTTCTGCAGCCATTATCACATAATAACCACGACTTCCTCCAATTTTTCGCTCTTTTAACCAAAATTATTGGAAATTATCTTATCTGGTGTGGATTGAAGATAATTTGGTGATCGACAGCCTGCATATTGCTTGTCAGTCTGCCATTAACAATAATTTCATTCTATCTTCCTACTATATAGTACAATTATGCATGCACGGTCTTCAATTTAGTGGACGACACATGTACTGTAACTGTTTTTGTGTAGATTGTGTGCTTTCCGAACATTATATAACCATACCTGCAACAACACATGCTCATTTTTACCCCGTTGATCGCTCCCATTTGACCAGGAATTAGTGCTTCGGAATTGTTTGAGCCAATTTCAATTTCTAGCAACTAACTAATCACATTCATGGGGCTGAAAACTGCAAAAGTAGCGGCAATTAGAACAAGCGGACGTTTATAAATGCTCAAAAAGTTTTGAGTAATTATAACAAAGTCATTAAATTCATTTCCAATAATCTTTTATAGTTTTTTGCAAGAATATTTTAGTTGCAATTGTAGTAATTCTTTTCAAATTCTTTCGTATTCTTTCTTCTTCTTCATGTGCACATACTGTAAACTTTTGAATAAAGTTCTATTTTAATTGGTCACACAGAAAAACTATTCAAACTCCCAATTGGTATTTCTGGCTTGTTAGTACCAATTTAGCCGTATTTGTAACCTATTTAATTTAAACATCCAAAGACATAAAGACTTAAATAGTGTTTATAGTTGACGTAACCCAATATTTAGCTAGCATAAAAATAATTCCGAAAAACTAGCGAATTCCAAGACCAACCATTAAGACGGGTCCTTATGTCAACAATAAGGTACATTGGAGAGTCATATGTTCAGCGGAAACTGTAAAGTAGAGGAGGATGTACATACATAGTACATGCACACAAACACGTAGGAGTGATACTTAATGAAGAATGTTTTGTAAAAAAAAGTTGTTGGATAACAGCACCCAGACTTAAAAATGATCACAAAATTACACGGTTTCCACAGAATTTATAGACAGCTGCAAGTGAGAGAGAGGAGGGCCTTAAATGAGAGACTGTTAGCAGATTATAAAGACAGTCATTACACATAATAATTTCTTTTTGGGTTAGCAACTCTGAACTTGGAACCTCATAAAATCCTTGATACAGGCCAATAAACCACAATTTCAGCAACTCTTGTGCCGAAAATAATGAGCTCTCTCTCTCTCTCACAGCCGTCGCAAATAACCAACGTTGCCAAGTAACGTACGGAAGAAGATGAGAGAGAGAGAGATGAGAGGATGAATACTTAAGGCATATGAAGACTTTGAAATGCTGCAAGAATCACTGACTAAATGCGAAAACTGACGAGTCTCCAAACAGTGTGTTATAATGGTAAGTACGTAGCAAATGTGGCTTAAATGCCGTTGCCGACATTTTTTATCTAATTACTCATCCCTTATCAGACTATCATTTATTCTTAAAACGAATTATATAATCTTAATTTGCTAGTAATCAGTTGACTAATATGATCCGCTGTTCATTGATTCTTATTTTTATTTAGTACACAACCAATGAGCTCCTTCAAGCTTAATCGTATTTTGGATTTTCCAATTAATCAACTTTTCTCATGAACTTATGCTTCCTGGTAACTGGTAGTGCTTCTTGTCGCTTCAAGGAAATTAATCCACTTTTTGCTAGAAGCTATGTTTGGGAATCTAATTTTATGTACGTTCGTGATTTTCTAAGAAAAATTTACATACATACATAGGAAAGGCCGCTTGACGGATAACATTCCTCAATCTTCCAATGATCTGCAATGAATGTTTTAAGAACAGGAAAGTACCAGATACACTTACCAACTGATAATTTTAAGTTTAAAAGGTTGATTTTTATTGACAGTTAATTACTTGATTTATTAAAACTAATATAAGTTTATATAAGTAACCTTGGGGTATCTTCACCGTAATTGAGATGGCAGATGTAGGTGATAATTATATGATACACTTTTTAATCGATGCATTTCAGTTGCTAAATTCTTTACCGAAACAGGTAATTTAACATTATTTGATTTTAAAATTGGAGATGAAGATGCAGAAATACAGTCGGCTAACTAGAATAATATTCCTTTACTTGTTTGGACACCTAAGAACAGCATTTCAGTGTCGGCACTACAAAGATAATTGCGATAATTAAACCTTGATGAACTGGATGTAGATATAACTCAGGGCATTTAGCGGCAGGCTATCCTCGCGAACCTTGACTAACGCTCATCCGGCATGTTGTGCATGCTCTGAATCGATATCATAATTACGAGCAGAGATCCATGTTAAGTTCATGTGCGTATGTATATGCACGTCAGTGTATACGTACCCAGTTGATTTATTAAAAAATGCTGACTGAATGATTCCTCATTTGGCATGAAATAGGCATACAAGGAAGAGCTTGGAAGGGATGAACTGATTGCTGGTGTATATCTAGTGTTTAATCTGTCGAATCATTACCCTTACGTATGAAAATAGTAATAGGCAACAAGTCCAAGTTATAAACATCTTCATAAATTGTATCATGTAGGTACATACGTATGTACATAGGAAATTTGTTCTTCAATTCTTTATATTTCCCAATAATGATATTTCTCATATACACAACATCACGACCATTGGTGATTGTATCATGTCTAGACGTCATATGACTGAGCTTGGAAAAGATAGACACGTCTCTAAAATTAACGTTATTAAAAGAGTCTTCTCCTCTTTCCCCTGTCAACCAATCACTTTACATTGAAATCTGGCACGTGCCCTCCTCTGGTCGAATCTAGGCGTCCTTTTTCCATCTCACACCCAATCTGGCTAACACGTACGAAGATCACACCAAAATATATTTAACTCGTTAGTTATTAGTTAATGTACTTGTAATGTATATGCAGTGAGTTAATTTAACGATTCAGCAACGACGACTCTATTAATGCAATAAAACCATTACGATCTTAATTAATTCGAATTAATCAGATGCACAGTAAACTTATTTATGGGATTTTAAATGCTTTAGCATAGACAAATAAATGCTTGTGGTATATTCCCAAGGAGTAAATTTGTTTAGTTAGACGATGCATTTAGTACTGAATGTCATACATGTCTGTAGTATTATGTTTCATATGTCTGTTTAGAAGGATCAATGCCAATAGGAAAAGTAGCTTTTGGTAAGCTTGTTACTCGAAACCGTCCCTCAGTGGTTGTATGGAAAATAGATATTGAATTGAATTCGAACCACTTGCATGAAAAGAGGTAACTGTCAGTTGAATGGAGTAGTTTCAAAGCTTATTTTAGAATTTTGAATAGTATATTTATACCCACAACTCTGACTCTCACATCCCCATATGAACATGTAAAGTCATAATAATTATGACTCTAACCGTCTATATAGCCATATGCATATAGGTATATGAGGTGAGATGATGTTGCCGAAAAGAAACTTTTACTCTTCTCAATTACATTAAATGCTTTGTATTTTCCACTGGAGGGTTGTAGAATTACATTTAACGTGCATTCATCCTTTCTTACTTTTGTGCGGAGGGACATAAAATCAGAATTTTCTCAGGACAATAATGTCAAGTTCTGAGGAATTTAAGTGAAGTTCTTCTGGAGTTACAAAGCATATACACAATGCATGGCACAAAGCCCCATTGCTTCTTTTCAGTGTGCAACACTTCACATTTTTCTCACAGTTAAATCGTCTCTGAAGGAATTTTTCTTGTGTGTCATATTGTACCAAATTGTGCAGCAGCTAAATGAGTATAGAGTAGTTAAGTGTAAAATTGCAACTGGAGTTATTACTTGATTATTAAGGAAGGGTATTTAACTCTGCGAGTTCAAGCTCCTCCGTTGTGACTAAACTCCTACTGCACTAATTGCATTTAATGTTGTATGAGTATCTATATAGCAAAGGTTTGTGGAACTGTGGCAGTTCATTAAGAAACCCACAGTATAGTAAGTACTAACGCCTCAACTTATTAAAGATTGAAATGCAGGAGATAATGACTATATGAGCAGAAACTATGATTATAACTAATTGAAGTAGTTAGGGTTTGGCGCTAAACGGCAAGTGATTTGACGGTTGAGCGCTGCCAAAACGTTAATTGATCAGGTATCAATTAAAATGAACGGGAGCTTCCAGCGAATTCGTTTACTTAAACTAATTTGTTTCTTTCCGTAAACACTGTGCAAAGGGGGAAGTATAGTCTAAATATAGAAGTAATAGTTGATAGTATAGTTAACAGAAACCCTTCTTTTCTTCATTTCACACTCTTACATAAGTAAGTAAGTCTCTGTATATATATATACTCTTCTCGTCACTCCATGAGAGTGAAAACATTTCAATTCGTAATGAAAGCAAACAACATACATCATGTTCCACTGCTCCAAGTTGTATCAATAGAGTACACACAAAAAGTTATCGGCACGTCGAAACATTTTCTGACGCCCGAGAGTATTATTGTTGTTGATGCCAACGGTGACAACACAAGGTTTTTCGTTGAAAAGCTACAAATGTCGCCTTTTTTATACTCACAACAACAACGACTTCTAAAAGACCATCTTTTCACTCCTATGATTTCAAAAAGGTGAGTACAGAGAAACCTGTCGAATTGTGGCGAGAAAAGTTAATACAATCCATATTATTGCCTAATACTCCGGGATTGACGGCAAACGCATGAATTGACGCATCAATAGTATCATATATGTATCTCAATAACATCATTTTTTCCAGTACAAATTCAAGTATATTAAAATATTGATTTTCATGAAGTACTTATTGTCGCTATTAAAAAAGGCTGGCTCATATAGGATCATTGCTTACTTGTTAAATCCTTATATATATATATGAACAGATGTCAAAAAAGAATATATATGACAATACTACAATAGTGCCGACTCCGTCCCCTTTTTCGCCTTAATTTAATTATCGGAATATGGGTTCCTACCTGCCGAAATTTAAAACCACCAACAACAATAATTCTAATAGGTAAATGGAAAACGGCGTGGTAGTCATGAATCATGATGAAATGGCATTTGATTAAGTACAATAAGCGGATTTCGCAAAATTAAATGGTCCTATGATGTACTCACGAGTGAATAATTTAGCTCTAAGTGTTAAACACTCTAAGAAAACTTAAAGATAGATATGGGTTTTAATGTCTCTTTGATAGCTCTAAACGCCTGCCATACAAAAACATGGTTGAACATCAAAGCGTTGATGTCCGTCAATATTCATTTTAGGTCCCGGGGTAGTGAATACTAAATGCTCCGTACAAGTGGTTCCTAACACATAAAGTTTAAGGCTTGTGAAATTTTAATTTTCTTAATTAAGCACCAGTTGTGGTCTACAACTTTGTGATGAATAAGTAATATGAACTTAGCGGGAAGAATTCGCTTTTGCACACGAATTTATAATCAATTTCTCCAGAAGCTCTCATTTCTTAAGAGCTATTAAATCATCATACCATAATTCACGCTCAAAAGGATTAAATGGAAAATTAGATAAGGAATCATAATAGTTTAAGTACAAGTACTAACTACGATCAATATTAATGCGATCAATTTTATTACGGAGGACAAAGTATATAAAACGACCTGCCAAGAGTTATATGAAAAGGAAGGTACGTAGTGCATATGTACATATACACAGATAGCAAATTTATAATTCCGATTCCTCTGTGAGACTTTGAATCCCGGACAAAAGAAATCCATAGCTGATATTTACAATAACAAACTTATGGCATAATGATATATGTATACCTGTAACACGTTCGGTCTGCACTGCTGTCATCACTGTCCTTGTCGTCTTTACCAAGGA
Organism: Lipothrix lubbocki; assembly: GCA_034696945.1. Taxonomy (NCBI): domain Eukaryota; kingdom Metazoa; phylum Arthropoda; class Collembola; order Symphypleona; family Sminthuridae; genus Lipothrix; species Lipothrix lubbocki. Next base: position 70,358 of record JAQGAK010000426.1, read on the forward strand.
GAGAAGCGACACTAAATGAGAGTTTTTTCTCAGTCTTGTTGTTGCTCTGAATAGAGCTTTGATGAAGTTCCAGTTCTCTTTCAGCACTTTTAGAATCATCAACATCTTCATCTTCGTCATCCTCGACGTCGGAAGTATCCACAAAAGTTTCTTCCTCCTCTTCCTCCATTTCCATTTCTTCTGTCACCGCCTTCGACAGTTCCGAGTCCGACATTTTCATCTGGGATTAAATGACTATTTCGTCGGCCTTTTACAACCAACCAACCAACAAAGTAAATTCACTAATTAATTTAAAGACGCAATAACTTGCCCAATTTTCACACCAAAAGTTAACACTTCTTTAACACGTCCAAGTCCTGACAAGTCCGGCCGCTCTTCAAAGACTTGCACCACCAATTATTGATGAATCGATTTTTCAGCACAAGCTCAATTATTATTGTAATTTACTGATTATATCACCATTGCTATCTGTAGTGAGCATAGTAGGATTCAGTAATTATTTGTTTATAGTGTTGTTCCAATATATCGAATGGGTCACGATCATTGAGGCAGTTTATCTAACTGGGGAAATGCGATTGTCAATTATATTTAATGCGTATCCGAAGGCATGCATTTTAATTGGGTATTTAGAGAACAACTGACTCCCGTGTCCTTGTGCAGACTCGGAGAGAGCTCATGAGAGTGTCAAATTGAGGAGAGTTTACTGTTGTCTTGACACTGAGTGCTCATGTCCACTTAGCCTTTCTCAACTGTGTACGAGCAAAGAATCAATCAATGCAGGAGGACACGCGTGGTGTTGTACTATTATACTATAGTTCCGCTAATGCAGTTGTTCGGGAGAGTGAAATTCTCCCTCGTCCTCCTATAACTCCTGTCCTCTAAGCAAGATGAGCTCTTAGCTTCCCTAATCCTTAGTGGCTTGAAATGTTCTTTCTAAAAGAGGATTTGAAATTCTCCTCATCCTCTGATGATTTCAAATGATGTAATAGTTCAGGGTCTGTTTTTGAAACTGAGATAATTTTAATCGACAATAAAGTTCACAATTAATTAGCTTCAATTAAGTTCACGGTAAAGTTAAATAGATAGTTTTAGAATCCGAACAAACTTTTAGAGGTAAATTGAACTCCACAATTATTCACGATCGAACTCAAATCCAGTCAAAATTATATCCACGTAACGTTACAGCTTTATATATTTAATGTCACAGTTTACCAAATACAAATGTTTCAAAAACCTTTGGTGGTCAGAGTCAATTTTGTAACAAATCCAAATATTGTATAACTTGAGGAACTTATTGTGAGTGGGTTGTGTAGTTGCAGTAACGTTGTAGAGTTGCGGATGATTGACTAATAACAAATAACTATTTGTGTATAATGCTCTAGGATTTATTTATCCTGTATAGTAAATGTATAACACAGCGAAACCGGCGGAACCCACTGGTGCAACACACGGTTGTTGTTCAGTGAGAAAAGGAATAACTGCAGTAAACTCTAAAAGTAATTGAGCTCACAAGTACACAAGAGGGAATTGCACGTGTTTCTTTGAGTAGTCCGATTGGCACGCGAGTTTTTGCCAAGACAGACTGAAGTCAACTGAGGAAGAGTGGAAGTTGTAGTGCGAATGTTGACTCTACCTCCTCAAAAACTGGCCTCACTACTCTGCCTCTCGCATAGGCTGCATGTGTTTTCCAAAACCAACTGCACTCACCACTACACTCAACCAAGTCTCGCTGTCTCTCTCCTCTCTCACTGTCTGTGTATTATATGTTTTGTGTATGAGTGATTTTTGCAGGAGGGATCAGAAACAACCAAGAACCAGTCTGCTGGCTGCGTTTCCACACAGCGCCTATACATGTATGTACACTGCGTGCCTCAAGGTTTACGTTTTAAACGCATTTGTACTCGCTCTTGTATACATTTTTTCAATCATGCAATCACTAGTTACGAACCTTTTATTTCATACAGAGTCTTTACGTTCTACCTATTTGTACCAATATATCCCGATTCTATATTTCCCTTTCTTAAATATCGCTTAAATTTTAAAATATGTATGCTCTGCCTTTTCGTTCAGTCAACTTTTACAACTGTGTACACTGCTATGCTCCTTCAATTTCAAAATGCATTTCTCCGACGTTTACATTAATCCAGTTGTGGACACATGGCAAATATAAACAATCAATTAGGCTGCAAGTTCTATGTTATTCAAGTTTTGTGTAAATTACTACGGTGGTTTGTAGAAATTCTAAATAAATATAAAAACAAATTTGTGGAAATGAGTAATACGCGGGTGATACTGCTTTGAATTAAAGTACTTTGTCAGATCATAGTAACGGTTATTAAGTTACCTGTACTTTTGTGTGCACTTAATATATGTGTACTTTTAAATTAATGCATTTAATATTATGTCCCTTAGGTAATACATACCTATGCAACAATTAGTATACTGCTGTGAATCATATGCAGTTTTGGTTTACAAATGTACATGAAAAACTACTTGAGATGCCCTACAAATGTAAATCTTGTTTGGTGATTAAAAAGAACCCTTTGTACATCCATGATTAACTGTTTACATGTGTATCCGGTGTTTTCATACTTTATCTTATACTATAATAATGTATTGTAATTCATTCTGTATATAATTTGTTGTTGCTAGTTCCGTAAGTATTTGTTGTTCATCCATAATATTGTACATGTTGTTCAGTAAGAGAATCGTACAGATTTTGTAGTGTAATATTCAAATAGATACTACAGGTATATGTAAAATCTATATGTACACACAGGTAGGTGAGGCATAGAAGCTTTAAAAAGCAGGGTCCTTAGAGATGTATGCACTGTATAGGCCGGTTGAAATAACATAGAGCCTTATTACATACACGACATCAAGAAGTTAGTGACTTGATTCCGTCAGGTAATCCTGTAGTAATGTGAGTAGGGTTTTGTACACACGAAGCTGATGTGTAGAGCTGTAGATACGTATAAGGGGAAGTAGTAAAACTAAGTAATAACTCAAGGTATATTAGTTTGAAAGGTACGTTTATACAAGGAGAGGTGTAACAATCAGTTTTGACAGGAGGGAACGGTTGAGCAGCAGCGTATTACTTGCTTGGCAAGGTATGAAAGTCAAGGGAAGAAAAGCATAGCTTCCCTGTGTAGTAGGCATATACTAGGTTGGAATATGTAAGGTTGAGTGTGAGGAAAATTGACCAAGTTGACTTTAGAGGTTTGAGGTGGGAACTAAAAGTGGGAGCAACGTTTGTTTCGCTGCCGAGCAAAACTCCGCCTGAAAACTAGCTCTCCGCCTGTTTCGACCAACAGTGCTCCAATGGGTTCCGAGGGAGTCCGAAGAGAGAATAAAACCGATTTTTCCCCTCACTACCTAGCTCCTAGGGTATCATTTATGCGGGGAAATTATAGGTCTCTGGTACAAAGAACTAATATGAGCAAAAAATCTCTTTTCTCTCTCTCTCTCTCTGTTGCTCTCACTCTCTTTTTCGTCGTCTGCTTTTGCAGTTTCTCTTTGAAGCTGGTGATGCGAGTTAATTCACAATTGGAACTACCTACCTATTAATACTCTTTCCTATCCCGTACCTCGCACTCACACTGACTATACATGCGTTCACATTAGACCAATCCGCCTTTTCTGTTCTAACAACAGATCCGACACTTACGAGAATTGCATTTATACAGCCGCTTATTATCCTTGCGTTAACAACCGATGAATTCCGCATTGAATGACATACATACCAAGTATGACTTGAATCTTTGGAATTCTTGTATATACAACAGTATACAAGAATTCTTGTGGAGAATAAAACAAACCCGTCCTTATATAATATAGAGTTGTGTGTAAAATAGTATAAGAATTTATTATTGTATATAAAAAATAGACTTCTTGAATAAATAGCATAGGAAATGGCGTATAAAATAGCATACAAATTCTCTCATAAAATAACATACAAATTCCTGTACAGACTAGCCTAAGAATCCTGTATTATTGAATCTTGGGTCATTCTGTTCGAATTATTATTGCTATATACTACATGAACATCTTGAGCACGCTAGGTAGTTTCTGTCTTCCTGGTCTGTGCACGTCTGAGGCAGCTGAGAACGCATGTAGTAACCCTTTATGTTGTCAAATTACCGTACCTTTATTACCTTCCCAACTCATTCCTTCCCTGTCACCTTCTTTCATGTAACATTCGGTGGCCAGGAAAGTGCTTGCATTTGCTTTTGTACTATATACTAGGTATACCGTATTACTCATGTGAGGTACTATACACATATGCTTATGCATACATATTATTATCTACAATAAAAATTCATCCCCTCACGTGGAGAAATATAATTCCACCGGTAGGTATTTTCATTACTATACTTTGTTTCATTACCTTGCGTTGTGTGTTTATCCTATCACAATGTTATCACGCTGTAGAGCATTTTAATACTCACGGCGAAATTAGTGTAGGGGTAATAGCTTGAGCTAAAAATTATTTGTGGCGTTATGGTATACCCAAATGAATATACTTTTAAGGAGTGAGCGCTATGAATTATAACACTTATTTATAGTGTAAATTCTGCCTTCACAGAGGCAAGAGGTGTTTGTATGTGTGGCTGTACGTATGTGTGTGCTTTTGTCAAATTATTGCAGACATGCAACCTTGAATCATTTGTCGAGGATTTCCTTAAGGTAATTTTCACCCTACCACACGGTGCATCAACACCAGATGTTACCCAAAAAGTGTTATCTTATCTTTATAACTCTTGCACCGTTGACGTTGGCAGTGCGTAAATACGCGGCATCCATTTTTAACAAGGTCACTCTATCTTTTGCTTGCTACTCGTAGAGTATCTCGTAGCGCTACAAGCAAATTTTGTCGCGTACTTGTTTTAATTCAACGACATTAATGGCAAACAGTAATTACTCGGAAAATAAGTGTCAAGCCTGACTATATTGATACACATTATATTGAAAAATAATATTGAGAAATAATATTGAAAATATAATATTGAAAAACAATATGAAAAAATATTGTGGAAAAACAATATGAAAAAATATTATGGAAAAACAATATTAACGATTGACATATAAAACATTTTAACATTAAATCGAGTACAAAACGCGGTTTGATTTGATAACAAAACAAAAACAACTGTTTGACCTTTTGTAAGCTGCACATTTATTGGCGGAAGCATTAGCCAGAAAAATACGTGTATGAATGGAAGGCTGCCGTACACTATGAAGGGAATGGTATCATGTTGAAGTGAAGAAAAGGATTTGTCAGTGACTGATAAAGAGTGAGAGAAAACTGTTGTTGCGAAAAGTGAGGGTTTTTTATCAACAAGACGCAGGAGGAAAGAAACGGGAGAGCAAAGGAGCGACTAACTGCTTGAAAGAATTTTGTGGAGTGGCCAGACATAACACTTTCCCCTTGTGTAGGGGAAAATCATAGATATTGCGGGTATATGAGCTCCGTATAAGAGTTGTATGCTCTGTAGTTTCGGGAGGAGAAAAATCCTGCTATGAACGTCAGGTCTCGTTGCCAACAACTTTTCTTCTTCACACACCAATGAGCTGGGCTTTTATTGGTGGAGTGTCAACGGAGAGGAGAGAGAGAGAGAAGAAGAAAAAGAAGACGACGGAGAGAGGGGCACGACGACAAACACCACGAGAAAGAGCAAAAGCCAAGCGTGGTATGTATATAACATGTATTCATATATGCATTGCATTATTATAATATAGATACATATCCATATGTGCACGACAATCACATACATGGTGCTGCGTATGTAGCAGCATAAAACACACCAATATATGTACGGCAATGTAGATAATAACAGCTATGCATATGTATACAGATACTATATATAGGTATATTATACATGGAGAATGATGACGGGGAAACGGTTTTTTGTAGAGATGATTGGACAAAGAAGTTGTTGGTCGGTGGTGGTACACTTTTCCGGATCAATTTAAGATGTCGTTTTCTCGCTTGCGTATAAAGCCCCGTTTGGTTCTTCAATTTGGAGGGAAAACCTCCATGACAGCCAGGAGACGGATTTGACTTTAATGTAAGGCTTTCGCCCTTTGGCTACTGTGCTATTCTGACTCCAGCCACATCAATCCACTATTTCCGTCTTCGTTGTATGTACATACATACACGTTGTTATCTTCCACTTTTGTATCCCTTTTCCTGGTATAACAGCAACTTTCATATGTCAAAGCATGGATTCATCCATACCGCGAGCCTATACGAAAAGAATTTATTTCCTCGAATAAAATCCCGCCGTAAGTGCAGATATATGGAGGGAAAAATATTGCTGGTTTCAAGCCCAAATTCGTCGACGGGATTGAAGAGATGCCTTTGATAGGGATACAGAACGTATGAATGGTTGTCAGGTATAAGCATGCATAGATCATATGTTACTTCTACATGGTGACGTAGTACATAATAACGATAGGTTATACTGGAATAAGTTTGTGAATATACATAAATTATTATAGGTATATATAGATTGGAGCACATTTTGGAATTCATGAGCAATATGCATGATAGATCAATACTTATCGTGTCTATATAAATTATCTTCTTTGCTCTGAATTAGTTTAATGCATATGTCTCCATTTCTAAAGCGATTTTATGGCTTGCACATTAATATCGAGTTACACATGTGGTATTTATTTTATTCGCGTTGTATCTGCTTACGACTAAACCGCTTTCATTTTGTATGCATATGAATGTCATATGTGTGTTCTATATTTTGCTTTCCACTATCCTGGGAATATGAACGACGCTAGTATATGTAAAACGAATTACACTTGAGTATAAATTTACACAGCATTCTCCATATTCTTCTGTGTCCTTGCAAACAAACAAATTTAGGAAAAAGGTGAAAACTGAAAGTGGTTTGGTTTTCCATACATTTACATAATTGAAGAACAATATTACCACTAGAATTAAATTAGGGGTTATGAATGTTCGCGTTCAAGTCACGGAACTATATGGCATTCAAAGCATGAGGTGTGACTAGCTTCTCGCCTGTTATTCCTATGAGCGTGCTCGTCTTTTCCAGAGTCAGCCATGTACATGAAAACCAGGGATGCCTTAGTTTTATGCCGTGGATGAGGTTAATGCGTGATGAGAGAGCTAAAAGAGCTATAGTGTTATATAGCTTTTGTTATAGTTGTTGAGCATTTATAGATTCCTACTATACATACATTGTATTTCAGTGTGGAGTAGGTTCTTAATTTATATGACATTAGTTTGTTCACAACATATCTGATTGAATGTTTTGGCCCGTAATCAAAACAATGAGGTTACATGGCTCTTCTTTCATCCCATGGCTCACTGGCTCTTGTTACATGAACAGACACATTTATATTGTCTTAAGACAGATTTTTCCGTCTATCTCCAAGTCAAATATATTTGTTCTCGCATAATATGCCAAAATCAACACTAATCCACGTCAGCCGGCAAGCAAAGTAATATTAAATGTAAACTTATTGACTATTATATAATGACTATAAGGCTGCTGGAATGGGTTCGTGTGTTCGTGGGCCAATCAGGCATCTTCCAATTTCACAACATATATACTGTCTTAAGTATATACCTATACTTATTTTCATACTAAACTATAGTTATCGTCCATGTACATGTAGATCGCTTTTTAGATGTATGTACATACTATGGAGGAACATATACGTGTCTACATATGCCTGTAATCAAGCTCGTGTAGCTTCTTCATTCATCGTCGCTTCCTTTTGTACCCTTTGACATAATGAAAACGTTATGTAGTAATGAATTTGTATGCATGAAAGGGGATCGCCCTCCAACCTGCATTCCAACTCCGCTCTTAACAATGTTTTTCACACTGTCTTCAAGGCATATCAACTAATTTCAATATTAATTGCTAATTCCTCATTCATTAAAATTCTGAACATTCTCTCTCTTCCCATGCATTTCCCTCTCCTCCTCTTACTTTCGCAATGAAGGTGTTAGTTTGATAAATGCAAGAGGTTCTTTTGCGGCTGTCGTCGTAATTGAATTTGCATTAGAAAAATTACTCAATTATTTTAAAATTACTTCTCTACAGTATAATTTGCAATGTTTTCGTATGTCTAATTATTTCTTCATTCTTGCCAAACCTCGTTTTCCATGCATTGATTATAAACATTTTTGTAAAAATATAACATGAAAAATATAACTTGAATTTAGAAGAGTCGTTCTAGCAAATTTTACAGATGATAAACTGCATAACAAGTTACGTATATATATACGTAACTTGTTATCATTCCTGAATAATTATAAGATTTGCAACTTGATTTCTGAATTATGTCATGTTGAAATGTTTTACACTTAAGTCATGTATGCGCTTTTGTGAGATCCAGCATCCCACAAATATATGTTGAAGCCGTTGAAGGTCTATTAGGCAAATATTTTTAGTCGTGGCATGGCGATGTAAATACTATAGTAGTATGTTGCAAATAAACGCGGCTTGGGAAAAAAAGGAGAAAATAAGGCTGCACATGTGGATGTGTCAGGATGCTTCTATGAACATTATTTACATATAATTACCCAAACTTGCCTACATAAAATCACTCGGAATCCCATGAGAGTTTGGAGTGATTTGCATGAGAAAAGGTGACGCCTATACTCTGAAACTAAATTTGAGACGACGGAATTACTCAGGGAGTTGTAGAGGGAGAAGAGATACGGAAGGGGAAAGAATATTTAGAGTGAACAGGATGTTGATAGAACTCTGAGCACCAGCTCCCTGATGTATAATGTATACACTTTAATCGAGTTAAATGTGCCTGAAAACAGCGAGAATGACTCAAGTGTATAAGAACGGATCCTTGTGACACTTTACGAGTTTTTCTCTTGTACCACGTTTAGTATGTGAATTTTTTCCTGTAATAAATGCAAACGTAATATATGTACGTTCCATATAAAAAATACAAGTTTACATAAAAAAAACTAACTTACCCGAGCCTTTCCAGCCTACCAAACCCATTTATGCACAATGCACCTTGGAAACGAGGGCTTTCCGGGAATTTTGCTTTCTCTGCTGTGTGGATAATAATATTGTTATGAGATAATTTAACAAATTCTTCCTCTTGTTTCATACCGCCGCGTTTTCAAACTATTTTTTCTCCAAATAAATCACTTTTGCTTACGTCCTCAGCCTCAATAGCCTTGATTCCTATTTATATTTTTCTCACAATATTTTACATATATGTAATATATATAAGATTTCTTTTGTATTTCCTGTTGTGAGAGGCGCGGACACCGTAAAGCATTATTTTTTATTATGCAGTGAAAGCAACCGTTTGCAAGAACGCTTAAATAGACTAGGCTGGGTGTTCTTTCCTTCATACATATTTAAAAGAGACAAAAGACGGAGATTGACCGAGGACGTATTTAGTATATTTGAGGAGAAAAGGCAAGTTAATGGCGAGGAAGGATGATATGGGGATGTAATAATTATTTTTACTGTTATGACTCAAGATGCTCCCATAAATATTCAACGATATAGATAAACATGGAATAAAAGTCAGTCGACTGAGCTTAAATAGTTTAATTATTATCACAGGACTCTACATTGTAGAACTTATTTTTTGCGAGTGCATGCATGCATTATAGGTGCTGCAGTGAGGCGGCGGACCAACGTAAATGCAAATTGTAGTATTTATATACATATGTCATATCTTATATATACTTATATATGCATATATACATATAAGTTTATTATGTATATACTTATGTACCTACATACTAATGTATTTTATATGTTTATAATTATGAGTCTGCCCCAAAATGTGGTGAACAATTATTTACATCACTCTACCAAAAATTAGATTGTATGCATGTCTCCCCTAACGATAAGTTTATTTAGTTTTTTTACTGTTAATTAAAAAGGTCTTTATTTCCAAAATGATTGGTTTCATAGATACATATTTGTGTAAGTTATATTTACTTTACGTTTGAGTATAGTTACCACCACATAATTACAACTATGTACATACGTCATTTGTATTTATTGTCATAAATTACTATGATAATGCTCCCTGAAGGACTTGTTCTTTGAAATAAATATGTATATAAATACAGTTATTAATATATAAATTTTGTATGGCAATAAGAGAATATCTAAGTAAGAAATATTGAGAAGATATGATTAACCATCGTGCATATAAACTAACAGTCTGACTATATAGAAAATTCAATCTAAATAAATCCCAATGTCAACATTCAAAGATTTAACATCCGAACCACACCATCTTTTATAGTCAGTCTTCCTACTTAAAAGCGCGCTGTATAATTCAATTTCCATGGGCTTATATGAGTTACTGTAGGGATTGGGCGCGGTATAGTCGATTTTTGGTGATGGTGGTGGTTGAAATTTATAGAAGAAGATACAAAACACTAAGGAAATTTTCTAAGAAGAAGATAAATACAGGGAATAATAAAGCTTTAAGCAATTACAAGAAGCCTGTGATCTCCAGGAGGAAAACTCATTTGGCAGCCATTTAATCTTATTTGCTCATCCGTCACGTTCTGTTTTCTTTCCATTTCCCAAAACTTACTACTAAACTCATATATACTACAACAAGCTTAACAAGCTGCGAGGCACTTTCATCTTAATTACACGCAGTTTAAAAGCTCTGCGAGTTGTACTCCAGCATTTACTTTAGCATGCAATTTTCCAGGTGTGTTTGTACATGGACTATATAAAATACTATAAGTATTACTATATATATATTGAGATTCTATATATGCATCAAAGATTAACGTTGTTGCAAATCCATTTAGGCATCACTTTAAAAATCAATTTGCACTCGATTTCGCTCGACTTCCCCATTATCCCATTGATATTCCCATTTGCCATTAATTTATAGGTAATCTCAAAATGTCCACATCAATTTTCTAGTGCAGCCCTTGTAAATCCTTCAGAGCTGTTTATAATGCGTCATGGTTGAAGAGGCAAATATAACTATCTGCACAGTTGCTAATAAAAAGCAATGATAATAATTACTACGGTACTACTAATAATAAGAAATTC
>JAQGAK010000427.1:0-81345 GCA_034696945.1 Lipothrix lubbocki
TAGTATTTGTATAGTATAATTAGTATCTACTTCTGTAGTACGTATAATATTTTGCATTATTTAAGTCGTTAACATTTAAATGTAGTAGTAGTAGTGACCTTTGCTTCCGTAGTAGATCCATATCAGTTTCTAATATTTTCCTTAATATAATATTTATTAAATCGATCTGGTCATCTTACTGTCATAACAACTGTCACGCCGCTTAGTACTAGAAGTGAGGTAGTTACATTGCTGCATAATAGCTTGAGTAGTTTGTTTGTTGTGCTGTAAAAACGAAATAAAATTTGATAATGGAGCCGTGTGTTTCTATTGGTTACAGATTACCAGGTCGAGGAACAAGTGGAAATTTCACTTGAAAGATGGCATCATGAATCTAAACGGGAAAGATTATGTTTTCCAGAAAGCTAACGGAGACGCTGAGTGGTGATTGTTAGTATTTAAGCCTATATACCTCCAAAATGAAAAAGAAGGATTTTCCTCACTAAAAATATTTTCCTTTAGATCTTAGCACTTCAATCATGATATACAATAATTTGTTAATTACATGTAAATACGTTGTAATAATATGAAATTAGCGTTTTGGGCTTGTTCAATTAAAAAAGTTCCTTCTTGTACATACTCAGGCTTGACGTTTAACGTATCATATTTATTGTTAAGTAATTGTGATTTTATGATTGCTCCCTGCATCTGTCGTATTCATTAATGGTTTTATTAGATTCACTGTTAATAATAATATATTCAACAATAAATTACTGCTGTCGGTACATAATGTTGGTGCTACTTATGCAATAACGACGTTGAAATGTACTTCCTCAATTACATTTATGTGGAGTTTGTTAGTTTCATTTGTACCTTTAAAAATCATGATACAAACTTAGTGTTTATTGTGAATACTAGTGTATGTATAGGAGTACGGTATAAATTCGCATTGTTTATTATATCACCTGGCATTGCCAATTTTCTTTACTTTACAGTAACAGTTACTGCAGCAAGGAAATGATATAAATACCAATGTAGTAATGTGGAATAAATACGACTCCTGCCCTTGCGGTAAGATTATTGGTGGGTGGAAAATTCACACGGGTTTTAGTATACTGCTACATAAAGTAACTACAACTTTAATCCAACATCTTAATAAATCAATAAGAGCCGGTGATCCTGAGCTATGGAAAAAGGTGGTGGGAGTATTCATTCATAGTAATACTTTTGTGACTTTTTTATACCACAGGGGTAAAATAATTTGATTAAGCATTGTGATCTAGGCACTGCAGGTACATACGGTACTTTTAGACGAAGGACATAAATCAAGTTGTAATATTATTACCTTCGGAGGAGACTCGGCGTAATATTTCTTTAGTACCTCTTGCAACGTCTCCACTTCATATGGATGCTATACACAGAGAGCATTATTTGTACACAACTGGGCTTCCACTCCACCGGCAAGAAATATTGTAATAAATGTTGAACTGGAATTCTGCAATATTCTCACGAATTTATTCAATATAATATATCCGCTTACACACAAAACTGGAACAGCTTCTGAATGTATTATTTTAGAAACCCAGCTTACGATTGATTTATGACTTTAATTAATTAGTTTCAAGTGTAAAGATTTGATTAATTGTTTACTGGAGCCAATTTTTTAAATATAAAAGTAGTATTCGATCCCAAGCTTAACAACATGATACTTCAAAATTTAAAAGCTAAACATCTAGATTGATCCTTTTACATTTGTACATATTGTATTAAATAAAATAAGTAATTAGCTGAATAAAATCGTATATATATAGCATGGAAATTACTATATGAATATAATATGCTCTCCAACTACAAAGAAATGTTTTTTTATAAATATCTAAACTACATATTTAATATGAGGAAGTTCTATTATAGTTGTTTTGTCCAGGTAAATATGACAGGTCAGGTATTCAAATAAAATTGTATAGTTTATGAATAGCTTATTCGTGCGTGTACTTAAACATGCAAGCTCGCAAGTGATCGATTAAGTAATGTAAAGCATAAAGAAATTCCTAATTCGTCCCGCACCTTAAGTATAGTAATTTCTACCATTCTAAAACTTCGATTTTTGGCATAAATTATTATTTTTATTTATGATAAATAACACGCCAATTATTCAGTTATATGAACGACCTTGAGAAACGAGTATATGAACATCAAATACAAATCATGCATGAGGATATGCAGGTTTGTACAAGTGTACACACCTACACATACTTTATTTCCAAAACGTAAAATATGCAAAGCTGCCAGAGAAAGCCTTTTCGACATAAATACGGGTACTTTCTTCCTTTGCATATATTCCCGTTTTTGGACCTCATTGCTTTTCTGTACGCCGTAGGCCGTATGCATAGCATTCATTACTTTAAATTTAATACTTTATTATGAATGTGCAAAACATATATGTACTTAAAATACACGTGAAGATTATGTAGCTGTGTTTTATTCCCGTTCTTCATAGCATATAACATAACTATTTAAAGTTCTGGGCTACAAGGCTATTATAACTTCTAGTTGTAGTTTTCATCTGACTAACAATGTAGATTTTCTACTTAAACTTCATTTAATTTAACCAAAATTCCATGGAATTTATGCATGTATTTACACTCCGTATTCCCCTTATTCCACATTCCTGTATCTGTACATTTTATTTGTATATTATATTATTTATTATTACTTGACTTTGTAAAACATTATTACGGAATTACTAAATTAAGATGCACATATGTTTAATCCCTACCAGCTCTTATGGACATCTATTGAAATACGGCTTTGTGTTATCATTTAAGTCTTATGTAACTACATGTCTTAAATAACTTTGATAATTTGAGCGCACCCATACTTATATAGAAGCGTTTAGTTATTTTATGTACTTCTCTGATAATTTACCACGACACTAAAAACAATTATGCCTTCATATAATGTAATAGCTAAAGATTCAAAAATTAAGTTGTGCACGATTTTCACATTGTTTTGTTCGATTTTTCATGAAAGCCATATTGCCTTTATGTATAAGTTTACGCCCAGCTTCCCATATAAAACGCAGACTTTACTCACGCCCTCTGGTTTGTTGTTCATTGGAGAAATTAGACTCAAATTCACCCGAAGGGCATATTTAGGGTTCTAAAGGACAACGTATTGGGGACGTATTATTTATTTAAAAAATTGCTTTTGGTGGAGTTGTAGAGTAGTATGAGCTCATTCAGCATTTCAGTTACATCCTGTTCAGACCTGTCGGGCCCAAGAATCTTCCTGTCGGACCGTAAGTACCACATATTCTACATTTAATTATTATTATTGGTTGGATTAAAGCATGTAAATACTTTTAGTCATGTCATATGCTCTCATTCGTTAAATTGGTTAATTTATTGTTTCAATTTCTTTGCCGTCATGGTAGATCATATAGCGGGCTAACCGCACGAATCTCTTTATAACCATTGGTGGATTGGAGTTCAACTTTATGAAGCAAACTTGAAAGATCCTGAAACTTTTTGAAGTTAGCAACGCGGCCATCATGACAAAGAAACGGAGACACTAATTTTTGAAAACGATACTTTCAAATATTTACGGATTTGCTGGCGACTCTATGTAGGTGTACCGTGTCAAACGTACATAATATTTGTGTTTATGATGCTGTAAATAATGTATTACGGATGAATAATGGATAATTGCAAATAATGAATAACTCTTTCAGGTTTACTGAAGCCGCCAATATGAATTCTCCTTTTCTGAAAGCATCCTGTCTTATCATTCTGGTCAGCTACTCGGTGTGTCTCGCTAGAGCCACGGGTGGTGGGGGTTACCTTCATGAATGTTTTCCGGATTTCGAAGACGCTTATCATATTCATCGAGATCCAGAATTTAGAGGCTATAAATTTTTATGCAAGACTGAAGAGAACTTGGAATGCCAACCATTCTTATATAACAACTCTACCGATAGCAACGGTTATGTCTCATACAAGCTTGACAATCTGGAAGTGTGGGTAAACCTATCCATGATCAGTGATGAGTCTGCTCAAACGAATACATCTCATCCTGTGTGGTTGTGTGCTTGTCCCGATAATCAAACCTACATTAATTTTGGCCGATCCTCCTACTGGAAGAAAGCAATAGAAGAGGCGAAAGCTATGTTTCCTGAAGTGGATGTGATGTTTATGTTGGATCAATCTTTTACGCTCAAATCGAAATGCGTATCCAGATTAGAAGAAGCGTGTTTGTCGAATGATGCCTGTCCTCCAAACGCCCAATGTGTCCTTTCAAATAATGGAAATAACTATTTGTGTAAATGCAAAGATGGTTACATTTCAGTTCTTGATTGCTGCTACCAAACATCCAAATCGGCTGCAACTTCAGAAATGGTTATTTCTGAAATAACGACACCGTCTTCTGGTGCAAAGTCGAAAATGGTAATCTCCGACCCAACAACTCTTCCCTCCTCTTCGGGCACAACTTCGAAAATGGTTGTTTCTGAACCAACAACTATTCCTTCCTCTGGTACAACGCTAGTGTCCCCTAACGCAACGACAGAGCATCTTTCTACGACACGGAGGGGCTCTGGACTACGGGAAATCAATTACCCTGGTGATGTTGTTGATCAAATTAATTTAACCAACGGAAGCAGGAATTATGACGGGAAATATTCATTTTTACTTTTGGACCTAAGCTGTTGGTGTGTTATAATGCTAACCAAGTATATGTAATCAGGAATTTTTAAATGTGGTATTCAACTCTTTACTACATTTGTGGCTTGTAAGAACTGTAGAAAATGAATTTGAGTTGTCCTGACTTAGTATAAATTAACTACGCTCAAATCAAGTTTATTTCCATGATTTCCACTTCATAAATTTTTATTGTGTTGAAACTAGTCAAATTGATTGTTTCGCTGTCATGCGATTTCAGTGTAAACAATATATGTGTTCATGCACTAATAAAGCTTCTCTTTTAATTTTTGTTATTAAATTTCTTAAGAGTAATCTTTCACTATTTAGTTACGTATTTTTATACATTTCATCTACTAATAAGCATCTCCAACATTGTTTTTGACCATTTCTATCATTAATTATTGTACCAACAATAATAATCATAGCATGTATCTTAACCGTTCTGACGAACTAGATGCATGCTGCCAGTTTGTACACTAGTACCAGTTGTTGTGGAAGATTTGATACTTTTTAAACTGGTGTTCAAATAATGAAAAGCTCTGGGTAAAATCTAGATATCTCTACTAATTGATTTAATTGTGAGAACTATATAGGTATCCCAATCGCAAATTATTTGTACATATACTCTTCACATTCTATTTAAGCCCCATTTTTTTTCGACTGTCGCAAGATAAACCTCTGCTCCATCCTACCTGCTCGCAGGTTTATTTAACTTTACTCAGCCGGTGTATGATTAGATTACCCCATAATTATTTATGACGACAGTTGTTGGGACAACAAATGGTGGAAACTTTTTATTGTGGTAACACGGAAGGAGAATGTAAACAATAGTTTTTACCCAGTTCAGTTATACATACTTGAATACGTGTGTCATTCAGTCTCATTCACCATACAAAAGTTTTAAATTGTTCAAAGGTATCATATTACAATACTGTTTTTGTTAGTTTTCATGTGTTTTAAGAGACTGGACACTGGAACGCTGGAGGCTTTTAAGTCTTAAAAAATTAGTTAAATAGTGTGAATCCTAGACGTTTAGTAATTTCTTGCCGGTTTGGCTTTCATTTCAAGCAAAAAAGCGATATTATATTTATTTAATTCGCTTAAAATGTTCAAAACTTGTTTACTGTTACCTCTTGTAGTAGCAACTATTATTGATATTTCCAGTAGCAGTGACAGCCTCACCAAACTCACCAGAGAACGAGACGAACTACGGAAAGCCGCTAATCAAGTAAAATCCAGTGAAATTAAGCTAATAAAATTAGTTTATATTTAAAATTTTTATTAAAAATATTTATTGTTGAAAAAGCCAGTTAGAGTAAAATAAATTAATAAAATTAGTTTACGGCGAAACATATTAATAAAATTAGTTTACGGTAAAATGAATTAATGTAATTATTTTACGGTAAAATAAATTAATATAAGTAGTAGCTTACAATAAAGTAAACTAAGCCAAAATGAAAAACATCAATAGATTTCTTAAGTAAATTTTAATTCTATTGACAGCTCCGATTTGAAGAACAAACTGCTACGTTGGATGGAAAGTATAGAATGTTGATTGAAAAGGCTGATGAGAGAACGTTAATTCATCTGAAGAATGATATTCATTTCAATAGATTTTTAGTTCAGCAACCGAGGAATTATTCTGCGTTTGCTTTATTTAATCGCAAATCCTATCCAAACGATAGGTGTTCAAATTGTGAAGACGCTCATAATGTCATGTGGAGAATCGCCCAGGACTACTATAAATACGGACTGTTTTCAAAAGCACCGTTATTGTTTTTTGAAATTTCCTCTGACAGTCTTGCTAAAAGAGTAAGAATCTTGTCTTAATGAGCTAAACAATTTCCAACTTGATTAGCGGGTTAAATCATGGGAATAATATTATGTCCATTTATCCATCGCTTAATAAGTCATTTTTAAGAGGTTGATATTTTATATTAATTGCTAATATTTCTATACCATTAGCTCGAGCTTACAACTTTCCCTCTGATTATGTACTTTCCAATGGAAGGAAGTTTGCACAATATTACAATTGCGGATAGCAACGAGATTGTGGTTCGACATCATCATCGGATGGTTGAGTTCATGGAGAAAACTTCCGGCTTTCAGGTTAGTGGACTCGTTAGCATGAATAATGACATTTGTACAGTCATAACAAACTGTTTTATTTCTGTTTTAAACTTTATTATCAAATGTATTCAAATTATTCTAATATATACATGTTTTGTATTTTGCACATAGATACAATACCACCGTGTTGCAAGCCATTCCTGGAGTTTTGTGAAACTATTGATAGAAGTTGCTGTAGTGTGGATCGTGTATAAAAAGCGGAATTATTTTTTAAAACAAATTAATTCCTACCGGGAGAATTCACATTTCTATTTACTTGTAATGATATAAAATTGTTTTGGAAGCAGTTGATAGTAGCGATAAACAAGATTTTTATTTAATTTTCATTACTTATGTAAATATAATTATTTTAGATACTTGCTATTCTGCTTGTCAGTGGCCACACATTTAATTACGTAACTCTGCCTGCTCCAATCGGTTCTGACCAAAATCGTAACTTTGTTTATATTTTACGTAGTCGCCGTCATCAATATCAAGTGGAAGCTTACATCCTGTCATTTATTTGTACGTAATAATCCATTGCTATTGTGCAGTTAAATATAATAGTTAATTTTAATTTGTCTAAACTGGAGTCTTTGTTTCCAGATTTCCTTTTTTCGTTTGGAATGATTTTGCTCATCGAAGGACGACGGAAGATTGAGAGCGTAGGTGCTTCATACAACCGTATGGTCGTAATTGCAGGCTTGGTTATGACCATCTCAGCTCATTTCTGGTGGATGTCCGTAACCCAGATCAAAATGAGTTAATTATTTATGCAGTAGTAGTGAGTTGTACATAATTTATCTAGTGTATTTGATGTATTTAAACTTGTAACGTTGCTTTCCGACTGACTACGAAATGTTGGTATTCTATGTTTAGTTCTTATAATGCCAAAAATGTATGTCGATATTGTCGACTGAAATTTTGTTTTCCTGTTATGTTTATTTAACCTGTTTTTCATTATTAGAGTTGATAAAATATTTCATAAACATGAATAAATGGTTAATATGAACACATTAGTTCTCTGAACTTGCACTCTTTCCGATATGGAACAAAAATATAAAAGTTTCATAATCGAAACACTATTATGACCCTAAGGGAATATCCGGTTGTTATTAATAGTAATTTAGTGATAATAAAGCTCATGTATCTAACCCTGTTTATGAATAATTCAAAGGTATATACATAATTAAATACGTTGTTGAGAGCGACGATCGCAGATGATCCTGCGTGAATCATTAAAAGTTCAAAGAGTACCAAGAAATGTCTGCTAGATTATAGATGATGATTATGCACTACTAAGTATATAAGTACTGCATATGCTATATTGCGTTCATTCTGGAAAAGCTTGTATTCAATTGGTGGAGCTTCGTACGTAAGCAAATAGTATCTCTGTACTAATGTTTATCTCAATCGTTCCCAAGTACAACATTCAATTCGCTTGATTGCTTTTATATTTAGCTACCATGTAATCTCCTTAATGTAATTATAATCAGTTATTGACTTGACGGCCTAATAATTAGTATATGAGTTCAGTTCCTTGAGAATCACATGTACGGTGACGTTGTATATTGCATTAATTGCATAAAAAATACACCTTGCAGAATCAGAGTGCATTGTATTTTTATAATGATTAAAGCTAAGTGAAGGGCACTTCTCGAAATGAAATCAAACATCCCAGGAGGAGTGGCATTTGCAGCGTTTTTTATTCCTAACTAATACGTAATCTGGTTTATCCAATTTATCATTCATTTTGGCATTTTCTTACGGAAGTTTTTTGCACACGGAATAATGCCTGCCGAGCCATCATTCCTTAAACATATTCGGTACAGAGCTCACTTCTCGCTGCCTCTGACGTCATATACCAACCCTGTTGGGAAATGGGATGAATAAGTCAAGGAATGGAGTGGGAACGATGAAATAAAATCCGTGATTACAGTGGCTTTTTGAAAAGTAATGTCGGTTGATCCCGAGCTGATAAGTGTGTGTAAGGAAAGGATTCAGACATAATTATATCGTATCAATTTATTTCATCAGAGGTGCTTTACCATCGTATTCTATTGTTGTTTTCACCGTAAATTATTTACTTGACGTAAAATAGAATACTTCTCCCTTGTGTCCCGCCGTCGTAGGTGTAAATGTACAATTGACAACAAAAGCAGACCAAAACCTAAAGGGACTCCAACAAACCACACACACTCTCAGATAAACAACATCAATGAGTCTTCTTTCGTTAACTGCCTCAACTATACATATGTTTATAGATGGAAACTTTTACACAATTTTTCTTCTTCTTCAAGACTCGGAGGAGAAAAATGGCTTGAAAAACAGATAAAAAAGCTACAATGGTGTATAAGAGAAGGAGAGTAGCTGAAGGACGGGATCTCGGAAAAAGCATGTTGTTGTAGAGAGCCATGTGAACCATTACGTATGTTTTCCTCGCCAATAACATGTACTAGAGATAAAGCCACATAGCTACTAAAAACTAAAGCAAAGGGAATGCAATGGGAGGAGGTAATCTCTTTTGATGTTCGTCGATAAATTCTAAGTGAATCTAGATTGGCTATTGTCAACTGTCTTTTGGCTATTTTTTCTTCAATGTCTTTTTTGCGTTGTAAGCAACGCTATTACACATATAACTACGCATACAAAGGGTCGTTTCCACTCGTCCCACAGATAAGTTGAGATCTTTACGATATGCATATAAGCTATATTCTAACATCCCACGGTTTCGTGGTAGCCATACCTGCACTTTCCTTTACTTCTGTGCAATCCGCCTTGAATGACATTCGCACCCACTTCAATTTTTATTTTACTTTTTACATACATATTTGATTTTTCCATATAGTAATCGTAATATTCTGTTGTTTGTATGGCTCAATTTGAAAGAGAGTAAATCCTTTTTTAATGTCAACATTTATTTTATGTTTTAATGCTTTTTAGTGTTTTTTCTCTATTAGACACTTCTCTGCTTCATTGACAATAGCACTTCCATATTTTTCAACAACTTTCAACCATAAGAAAAAGAACGTCGTAAATGAATTGAAAGAAAAGCACCGCTGGTGTCGTAAATGAATGATAGAAGAATAAACACGGGGAAACTAACTACGAACGTAAAGCGGAAACGAAGGAAACTTTTAATATTTCACCTTTCATCATTCCCCAACAAATCCCATTCATAACTGGTGTCAACCCACCATGAGTGTTGCTTTTTACATGTAAATATATCTCTGCCTTTATCGCTGTATTATTCGTATCTACATACAGGATCATTTGCATTGGTGTATCTGTAAGTTATATGATTTTATATAACTTTTACATGTAAAAATTCCTTAAATCCTCAAACCTCGCAACTCTTACGGATCGGTTCAATTTTTTATCATCTCAACCAAATGCTCCTGTTGGGACAACGGATTTATATTGGTACGATATAGTATATGTGTAGGCATAAAATTTCGCACATTTTGTCACCTCGACAGAAATTACTATACAACCTGCGCGGAAGAGACAGCGTGCATAGTGAATACAAAAATGCAACATTGAAGGTGTCTTCCGATTATTTTTCTCCACAATGTTTACTTACGTACGTGGGTGTGATCACTTTTTGAGCAAACAATTTTTTAGTCTACGTAGATTGTAGTACCCACATTTATGCACACCGAACTAATGGGATGAGGATTATAACCATTATTTTGTGTGGGCGATTGAACTATTAATATAATAATATCATAGTGAACTATGGATGCCTTTAACACGCGTACTACCCAAGCGTGAATAAACATACGTTTGTACCAATGTATTGAAGTTTCCAATTGTGTGTCGAAACACGAAGTAAACATAAAAAACCCCCATGAAATTGTATAATTAAATAATTAAGCAAATAATATTACTTTGTTTTACAACATTTTTGTAATATAAGTAGATATATGTACATTTGTATCATCAGAGATAACCTGTAACTATATTTAATTATCCCAAGGAAATTCTATACTCAACATGACCAGCAGAATCTAAAACCAATTAAGTTTGCATGCATTTAATTTAATACATACATAAGTACAAGCTCATCAACTTTAGGACCGTCTTCAACAATTAATTAATGGATTCGAAAAAGCCGGATACGGTGCCGACCACAAACCACAACAAATGACCGAGAGTCAGATATGAATCCGATAGTATCCTGTAGTCCGGAGGCAACTCAAGTTTCAACATTTTTATTATGTATGGTTTAATGCACAGCACTGTGTTTGGCACAGTAGACAGGGTTTGCAAAAATATACATACAATATAACCAATTTTGCATGATAATTTGTTTGGTGCTGACCTAAACTAGTATATTAATCGACATTAGCGATACTTATAACCTTATAAGTATCTCTTTTATGTCTATATATCTATAAGAGTCAATCAATAATGTAATAGGTAATACGTTAGTAGTTAGTACGTAAGTACCTTATAGTAATTAACCTTTATCTTTATAGTGGCAATCTAATTCAAGCTCCTTGTGGGATTTATGACCGAAATTCTGCTCGTGTGATGATACATACGTATAAGTATGGCAGTTAGCAGGACGTCAGAAGTACACATTTGGGTGTATTAATATACTTTATTCTTGGAAAAGGAGCAACACTGAAGTTACAGAATATTTCGAAAATTTCAATACACACCCAAAAAATATTCGATTCCAAAATACTCTATATCTATACACTTGCTGAAAGTGTAATTGCTTTATAGCACACCCAAGAGTAAATCTTTCTAAACAGATCATGCTGCTGTCAGGAGAAGAATTTCAAGGAAGACTATTGCCAACGATGACGTTAAACATCATCGTATGTGCTCACTTGCACAAATACAAGAAGTTTGTGTACCTATGAAATTTAGTAGACGGTGAAAATCCCATTGAAATTCTGTTTTCCCACAATGTTGTTTATTTATTTTTACCAGAAATTTCGATTGGAGCAAGTCCCAAGAGAGTAGCGACGCTGTAACGGACAAACACCACGGGAGCGTTGCGAGTAATGTAATTTTCCAGGTATACATACAGATATTTTCAACCACAGAAACTGACATACCGCAAAAGATGGTAAGCTCATCGTCATTATTACTTTGGTAGACTGCAAGAATAACTTTCTCAACTTCAACAATACGATTACAGACTGTAAGCGGAAATGAAGTATACTCTATAGAGTGGCATATTAAAAATTGTTTGTTCTGCGGATGGTTTCTGGGAATCAAATGAAAATCGATGGTACAACTTTATTTTTGCAAGCGTAAAATACTGTTGTTAAAATTTTCTACTTAATTATCTCTTTCATGCCACAGTGAGTCCCAAATGATTTATTACGAAATTACGTCCATTGCAATCTGAATTGCAAAGCAAATAACCCTTACATATATTCTCAGAGGCATAAGAATGTTCGAAATTATATAGAAATAAGATCCCTATATATTGTCAACTTGGATTCTTCACTCTTCGTTGAATCCAAAGATATAGAATTACGTCCAAAATACGGATCTTCACTATGTATACTTATATACCACAAGGTATTTTGTGTGTTTCCCCCCACAAAAGCCTAACAAGGCAAAAATTCTGTAACCAACAAAGAATTCTAGCATGCGTACCTAAGTGCAAAAGAGCGTTTATATGTGGTTACGTATCTCCCCAAACCCAAACAAATGTTACCTCTATGCAAATATATTGCAATACGTATATAAATCATGCATATACATCCTGCGTTCGCATTTGAATACATCCATACCGTACCCACACAGTCATTATATACGCACTCTTCTTTAGCTCTCATGTTTGCAAAAAGAAAATATCTGGAGGAAAATCCGCTGCTTTTACCCCATCACACTGTATCCACAAATACCAACTATAAAGCATGCAGCGCGACAGAGTGAAGGTAAACATTCCGCGTTTTTTGTTTCACTAAAAGAAAGTTAAACAAAATACATGAAACCAATTATTATACGGGCGGTTGGCGCTAATAAAACTCAAATTATAAACAAAGCCGCAAGAAAATCTATATACTGCATACATATTAGAAGTAGATACAAATGGCGTGTTAGCAAAAAACAAGCAGATGAAATTTGAAGATATAAAGATAAGGCTGACTGATTGCATTTCGTGGGTTCCTGTCGCTTATTACTGCCTTTTTCCTTTTTACATGCAGAGGACTTCCAGGGCAATATAAAAATAATTGTTTGTAGCTCCGGCAGGAACGAATTCTGCTGAAATCATAAGTTTAAATACCGCCTCCAAAATCGGTTTTACACACCATGCTATTTGGTAAATTGTTCAGGTGTTTATTATTCTGGAGGGGGAGAAATGCCTTTCCGTTGCAAAATTCGTCTACTTTTCTGAGTTCCATACCTTTCTTCATTTGACTACGCAAGTAGTACTCAAGCGTTGTATGTATACATACAAATAGCTTGAGAAGTTGATTCTTCCGGCCAATCTCCACAGAGTACGTGACATAAAATATTAACGCTTCCTCAATGCTCAATGATTCTGTACCTACACAGATCCGGAGTTTAAATTTTATATGCTTTCATATAAAAATTAAATTTGACAGCTAAGGGGAACATTTATTGTAATCATAATAACATTAAAAATAATAATATGAACAACTTGGACTCTGACGTGATAAACTCAATGAGTCCATTAGGAGAGTAAATACGAAAGGTAATATAATGATAATATAAAATACATAAGAGAGAAATGACGTGTGAATTTCAAGTCCCAGAGAAATGATGATGGCATGCGTGCTGTTCACAAAAAGAAACTCAAAAGAGAGAAGTGGGCAGTTAAACTGAGTCAAGCCTTCAGCATGAATGTATGTAGATGCATAGGTATATATGTATGTTTATACACGTAGACATATAAATGCATAGGTTCATCTGTACATGTGTGTAGTACATATGTGTATGTACTATAGGCACAATAATACGAAGGTAGTCCGGTGAATGTGTATGTGTGTGTTTGCTTTTCCCATGTATTTTTGTGCTTATATACATAAATGGTGTTAGAGAATGATGCAATGATAATACATTTTAGACACTGTTGTTCTTGTAACTAGGCGTTGAAGTTAGTAGATTGGAGTCTAAACCTAGTTGAAATACATGCAGGACAATTTTATAGGTATGTTGATTGTACGTAGAGTTGAAGAAATATACATGCACGCAAATTATACGGTTAGAGGTAAGGTATAAAGCTTGGAAAATATTCTGTTGGCGGCGCATAACCAAACGAAAGGAACCTCTCTGTCGCTCTGGCAGTCTTCCTTCGCTTTCTCCATCCTAGTAAAAGCATAGAAAGAAAGGGACGGAAAGCTCGGCATCACCAGTTGACTTCAAGTACCTGCTGGCGCTCCAGTGAACGAAGAAAAAAGTTGCACTTCCTTGTCGCCGCTGTAATTTCCAGCAACAGCAACATAAGAAGTAGCAAAAGGGTTTAATTTTTTAAAATAATTTTTCTTATTTCTACTCATTTTATTAAATATAAACGAAATCTCAGATATATGCAAGATTATAATTCAGTACCTGTGTCAATAAATCTATTGAGTCTTCACATTAAAAAGTAAAATCATTGATACCTTATACAAATACGACAAGAAAGGGGTTAAAAAGTTACAATCAAGATTTACAACTTGTACAAGTTCTATTCAAATATTTTGAAAAGTTACACATACTATAAACAGTAAGTCAAACAAGGTGCTCAGAGTTTTTTATTTAAGAAAAAGCTATTTAATCACACGATATATAGCTTACTTTTACTCTCTTTCCTGGGGTAAAGCGATTTTTATTTCCAAAGTCTGACAGAGCCAAATGAAATTCGTCAAGATGTTGGGAAGCAGTGTCGCTCTTGGACTTCTCTTTGTCGCTTTCTGTTCCTCCGCAGTGTACTCCATTGACCTGCAGAAACTCTACGATTTTCAGAAATTTAAACGTGACGGTAAGTTTGCTGCTTTTCAAGTCCAACTCTTCTAGCTTAAAATAATTCTGCATATGCATAAGAACTGCGAGATCTGGATAAGCATACAATAATTACTAAAAAGTAAATTGATGAGATTATAGTTCCACAACTGTCTATGCATTGTCTAATAACGTACACATTTAGGACATTAAATTGAAAAAGTAGATGCATAATGCTGTATTAGTATAATTTCTATGAGCAAGTAGTCAAGATTTACAATCTCCATTCATAATAATAATTCCCCATAAAAGATCAGGAGCTACAGGGTAAAGTTTTGCACATCAAAGGCATTGAGTATCTAGCCTAATCCTCGTTATTAAATTAAAAAATACATTTTTATCCTAGAATACCAGGATATAGTAATCTGTACAGCATGATAGATAGAGAGAAAAAAGAACTTTCCCATGTAAAGCCCGAAGCCATCAAATATTCATTTCACCAAATTGACATTAGTTTAGAGTTTC
This sequence comes from Lipothrix lubbocki, assembly GCA_034696945.1. Classification (NCBI taxonomy): domain Eukaryota; kingdom Metazoa; phylum Arthropoda; class Collembola; order Symphypleona; family Sminthuridae; genus Lipothrix; species Lipothrix lubbocki. Next base: position 15,231 of record JAQGAK010000427.1, read on the forward strand.
TGCAATAATAATAAGTTGTGAACTTGAACAGGGCTCATATGACGCTGTACATATAGAGTATTTTTCTATTTGTATCTACTGTGGAAGTCTAAAGAATGAGGTACAGTGTGGAAATTCGTCAAAAACCTAACGGCATTGAATGACTCCCTTTGCAATGCTTAAACTCCGAGTAAGTACCAGGGATGTGCTTAAAATCTCATTAAAGTTGTACATCTTTAAAGACTTACGAGGAAAGATGAATAGAATCTTCTCTGAATAATTCACTGAATAACCGTATATCCCATTAGAGCTAGTATATTTGATGACTCTGTTCAGTCTAGCAATACGGCTATAAGACTACTCAGTTTTAGACATACTTTTACAGCAAATGTACTTCTGATGTTTCGAAAGTTAATATCTTCAAACAATATACTAACATATTCTTTTACCAATTGTGCTACTACCCCGCATAGAAATCCAACCTTGATGATACCTTTGTATATTTTAGGTAGTGTAAGTATAATGCAATGTACCACAAGGAGCTTCTACTCCTGTCGGAGTAATGTGAAGTATTGAAAGAGTAAAATAGCATCAATAGTGTAAACTGTGGTAGAGTGCGAATACGATGCAACCATGTTGTCAGGCTAGTTATTCTCCAGTAGTAGATAAATAATGGCCAAAAGAGAAGGCTGCGGAAAGAAGAAGTGAGTGAAAGAGAGGAATTGCGACCAGTAAAATGAGAGGTTAAAGTAAAACTGGAAGGAATAGTAAACTAGGAATCTCCGGGGATTTATCCTCCTTCCTACCCAGTTTACTCAAACACATGTACTTGTAGTTACATTGTATGACTTTCCAAAGTCCGTTCTGGTTCTGTGTATTTCCCTGTAAAATGCTTTCTTGCCCAGCTGTACTGTGTGTAATACCATTAGAATTTATATTTGGGATGAGAGAAAGACATATGTAGGTAGAAGGTACAGCTAGCAGGGAGATAATGGTTTAGATGGAAGGAATAGAAGGAACAGCAGAAGTACTGAACGTTGCAGTGGTGCCCCGACTTGTACATATCTACATGTGTGTAAAGTAGTATTACATACTTATTTCTCACTGCCAATTGAGTGCTTTTCATTTCTCGGTGTGCAACTCCATGTACAGTTTATTTCTTCATGTGAACAACTAAACTGAATTTAGTAAATAAAATGAAATATATGTAACAAATGAGGAGAGCTGACTGAAGAAAACTGTTCGTGGGTACAAGCACAAGCACCAAAACTAAAACACAGTTACGTATTTCATTTTAGCTGATGAGACAGTCATTGCACAGTAATGGCTCTGACACTACCCATTAGATACATGTTTATATTTTCTTTTTCCTCGTAATCATCAGTTGTCTATGGATAGTTGTATGCAACTTAAAACTATGGCATATGTCTTCTAACTCAAGCATAGTTTGATGCTGCTACTTACGGACTCGTTTTAGAGACATAAGTAAATAGTACCCTATCCTAATGCTTTCAACATTAAAAGCACATAGTTATACCTATGTGCCGTGTCATTCACTCTGTACATAGTTCAAACATTTAGATATGATAGAGATGAGTGTTCAACTTAAGAAAAGTATGAAAACCTAATTGAACATTACACAACATCCTAAAACAAGTGGGTGTATGTGATCATAAGTCTCAAAAAGACAGCCATTAAACTTGTGAACTGTATGAAGTAGCTTCGGGCTTTCTTAAAGTCTCCCATGTATGGCATATTGAGATATAAATTTCCAAATTTGAGGTTGAATTTTGTTTGAGAAACTCGAAACGAATGTGGTCTGATGTTACAGTAACGTGGGATGCAGGAACATATTTGTATATCTATATCTAATTATATATATTCCTGCAAAGTATATAAAATAATAGCTACGCGAACATAACTGATTGTTAAACTAACAGAAAACGAAGCTAAAAATACAACGTAGAAACGTAACTAGAAAATGCATTTAGTAACTCGAAGATAGAATTTGTTGATAATGTACATATTTGTTGTTGTAGATAATCAAACAGAAAGTAGGGTTGTCAAAAGATAAAAACCGGAAAAGTGCCCACGCAAATGGATTGTGTGACATTTGTGCTTATGAATTTGCTGGACTTTATATTTATATAGGTGATCTGTGCCACCCATACCAGCCCTTCAAGTGTCCAGGTGATGGAAAATGTATCAGTATCCAGTATTTGTGTGACGGAGCCCCAGACTGCCCAGATGGATACGATGAAGATGTCCGACTCTGCACAGCAGGTAATTTAATACGTGACTGTCTTGTCTGTCTTCCTATTCAATTATGAGTTCTTGGTTACTACCAAATAGAATCTCTCGCTTGTTATATACGAGAGAGACAACCTCAGGGGAAACCTCATCTGTTATGGTGTCACCGTACTTATAACCACATCAACGTACTCCTACAGAGATCAAGCCCATTCCCATTCCCGAGTGCAAAACCCACTTATTACATTATCAGTCAACCATATGCACATTAAACGCGTACACACAGGGCAAAATATGATATGCTTGTCAGGGGTAAAGTTCCTCATAGTTATTGTTCACACCGATGGAAAGATGACAACATATATATGTACATACATGAGCTCAAATGGTCGATGTACTGATGTACGGTCCAAAACACTAGAACTAACAATCCGATTCCGGCGATCCTTTCCCCAAGGCACATGCAGACCACATTCTGTAATAATTATTAATCTCCGTTTTGGTGTGCTATTTCATATTACAAAATCCCTCGATAAGACTTTTCAAACAATGTAGGTCAGTGAAAACAAAAGTGGCTGTGTTTTCCTGGGATAATTTACATGAGTAGGTCAAGAACTATAATAGAAAAGAAATTTGTTAACGACAAACACAGCTGTGTCGGTGCAGCCGCATAAGTTAACCTATCCTTTGTTACATCTGAGTTCCAGTTTGTGGTTTTGGAGCATATTATTGGCCTCATTTTGCATGTCATAACAATAGAATTCCTTAACGTAGAGCTGTATCTATGAAAATGACCTGATATACATACAGCGGGTTAACAACAACCTTTTGTATTCAGAAGCAACAGCAATTTATCACTACTTCGATTACAAAATAGACATCGATCCTGGAATAAGTTTCGTCTACTGCTGCAGTACGTGTGTTTGTTTATTTTTAAATAAGTTTCTGGAAGCAGGGTTAGAAATGTGTAAAGTAACTACAGTATTTTTAATATAATTGTTCCAATTCGCTATATCATATTCTCATCGCATTTAAAGCCACAACAACTGATAAATATTTTTATCTCGTCACATTTTAACTCTAAGTACATTAATTCTCAGAATAGCAACACCATGAACAACTGACCTGAATCGACATCCGATCTGACGAAACGCCCCGCAGGAAGGATAAGTTTATTACAGATCAATACAGAAATGCTTATACAGATACTAACGATAGGAGAGATTGCAGAACCTGCTGTTATATAGTTCACGATTTATCATGATGCACCTCTTTCAGTCTCTATAGTCACTTGTCAGGAAAACTTACTTACGTTCCCCACACCATGCAGCAGTAAAGTGTGTTGTTAGTCACTACACTATAGTGTATACACCAAACAGTAAGATCTATTTCATCTAAAATTGCCATTTCATACGCGTGTATAATATGCATACGTTCTCATAACAAATTAACTTTAGCATGTGTTGTGTACTGTCAGAAGATAGAGGTACGACGCGTTCTCCACCACTTTCATAAACCATACAAGATCAAAATGGTGGTTGTAATTGGTATTCGCAGTGGATGTTACTACTATTTACGGCATCAGTTGTTGATTAAAAACTTGCCCGAAAGTTGGATACACTATATAATACACTATATAAAATGACAGGATATATTAGATTTTATAGGCCGACTAAAAAGACTAATGTTGAAGAAAGAAGGAAATATGTAGGTTATGTTTGCATTGCAATAAACATATGATTTATATACATACATAACGAACATATGTAAGCATGGACAGAGATGATGAAATATTGACCCTAGCATATCCCCGTTATTTGCTGTTTTGTGTGGGTTTATTGAAGTAGTGAAATATGAAAATAATAATAAATGTATAATTCATGACCTGGATTTATGTATTTGGAGGGATTTCCGACAGGGTGGATGCACATATTTATTATGCATTTCTCCGCTGTAGTGTGGGGCAAACGGCTACCCAAAGCGGGAGCCAAAGGGAGCGCGAGGTAATAAAATAGTGATAACGCACAGAAGGTAACACTCATCTTACACTGGATGGTGTAAAAATATTGCTTCTCATTTTGATCTCGATGTTCCGAAGTAACGACCAGCTCTTTATGTACCCAACATACATACATGAATTGGTGTTTCACGTAGGAAACGGCAGCTAAAAAATGCTACGAAATTCACCAGTTTGTGATGCCATCGGTATAAAAGAGAAAGTGTAGGATTTACTTGATCATATTCTTTATACACGAAGAATCTGATTTCCAAATCGTGATCTCCATAATAGACCAAAGGTTTGCAAGGAATTTGAATGTATGAGCAAAAAATAAAGGTTGAATTGTGTTGTTATATTTTCGTATATATTGTAATGGGACACCGACGTTATCCATGAAAATCCTCGGAGAATTTAATAATATGTTTGGCTGAACCTTTTTTGAATAATATCCACAGCTGGCAATACCATTATTACATTCGTTGATATACGCATACATGCACTTTGCTGTACAAGATACTTGAATCTGTTAGTCAAAAATTATTCTCCAGAACCAGGAGAAAAGATGCCTGAAGCCTGGGGTCAGAAAAGCGGCTGCTTGGAATGATCTTCCTCAAAGGAATTTTATAGATATTCCAAAGAAAACCGTCACATGCACAAATTGCCTTATCATGTCGCTTTTCTTGTATAAAATAAGCCACAACTTTTTGAATAACTACTGTACTTACGTTTGTATGCGAAAAGAGTTCAGGGCAGCTCAATTTATCTCTCTCATTGATGGCTCTATTATGGACTTACAAAGGAAACCAGAAGTTGGGTGCAAAATTTCGCTTTTGTTCCCAACATCCGTAAACATTGAACACAATTCAATTAATAACAGTACCATTAACACAATATTGCAAAAATGTAAAGTTACACCAAGGAGTTCAATGGTTAAAATTTGAGTTCATGTTTTGTATTGTCCATACACAATTAGTCTTTATTTAAAAATAATTTACTTTGTAAGCAAATGTGGGACAATATATACACGAACTCTAATTATTCTAGGTACAGCAATATGAAACTTGCACTAGAAAATTTACAGCTCGAATTCAATGAAGCATTCATTATTTCATTTCAACTGAGGGAAAAATAATTCATAGGTGCTCAAGAATAAACATTCAGTGCGTTTATAGTCGTGCTGACGCAAACAATGTTACTTTTGAATTAAAATTAGCTCATCATCAAATGCTAATATTAGTTTTATTCCACCACTTTGAAAACAAATTTGGTCAGAACTGCTGTTATAAACATTCTTGTGCACTTATTAGGTACCATTAAGGCTTTCGTGCCACCACTTCGCCAGACAGAATACTACAAAATTGAGGATAATTTTGATGTTCTGACGGAAATTTAACGTAATCACTTTTACTTGCAGCTAACAGGTCAATCACGCAATGCAAACATGTTTTTTATAGTTCATATTACTCATGTAATACCATGTTATGCTAAATTGTTGACGTCATATTGACATGTTATCAAAAAATACACTGGCATTATGCCGTTATTATCAGTTACTGTGGCTGCAATAACCTCTGAATTGAATATTACAGTGTTAGTTGCTTTAAATAGATTCAGGTATAGGTATATAAGCGAAGACATTGGAATTTATTTGCGGAATTCAAAAATAATTTAGTAAAGTTGTAAACTTAATTTCAGTTCTAAGAACAAACGCATGTATTCCTAAACTATCGGGATGAGTTCGTAATTAAATTGGCAAATACGTTTGCATACGAAATTTAATTTCTTACTATTCCTCCAATTAAATCCGCTGACGTAGATTTAGTGAAACTAGTTAAAATTTGGTTGAAGATTTGATATTATAAACTGTCAGATTTTGCTATGATAGAAATAAATTCAATTAAATTTCTCCTTCCTCGTTGTTTACTTAGCCTCATCACTATTTGACCAAAATATTTATACTTCATTTCCTAAAAGTGTCTTAAATGTCCCTCATTTTTCTTTGTTTACCCGTAGAGACACCATACACACAATAAAAATATAAGGTTGAGCATTTACTTAATTGACTGCAAATGTTTTTGAGCATTTAAGGTGAAAGTAAATATAAACATTCACTGGAGGGTGTATATGAATTTTCTTGATGAACCAAGATTACGCAAGGATTTTTACCAAATCCATCAATGCCAACCACCTGGGGAAACATACATTTTTACTTTAGTAGATGTATGAGTAAAAATATGTATGTATAAGTATATAAAATTGGGCAAAAATCGTCATCCGTTCACTTGGAATATGTAGAGCGTGGGCGGCGAGATACACACACTTTTGTCGAACGTATTCACGCGATGTTTGTCACACTTAATACCACCTAGAACAAGCGTGTCCGTTTTATCATTTACATTAACATCATATATGTATCAGTGACATTCTATTCATTCCTCCCAAATTATCCCACTTCCGAGACATTTTAAACTTCATTATGAACGTTTAGAAGTAAAAGGCAGTTGGTTTAGCGCAGAATAACTTCGATTATGAATTGTGGTATAAATGCTCTCACATCCATAAAAGTATGTCTAATTAAAGTTTATTTCTCATGCTAACGCAGCATCATTTACTTACTTACAATTAGTAATTATACATACATATATAATCATCAAAATATGTCGACCTAAAATTGTAGCTTTAATGGAATGGAACGGAATATTATTAATTGTCACATATATAAAATACAGGTAGGATATGACACAGCTGGGAAAGGCAACGCAACAGGCAATTTGCTCACACGAAATGTTTCGGAACAGAGGCACGATTGACCTCACGTACATATGTACATATACCCTCCTTACTACTAGCTGTGTTCAAATGAAAAGTAAATGTCGATACTTGAACTTAACTGAATTAATTCAATCGACACAGTCCCTAAAAACATTAACTTATAATTTCAACGAACGCGACAACTGTATATAAGGTTGTGTAAGTATGGTAGGAACTTGTGAAAATAGAAAACAAACCTTGTAAACAAACATCTATCAGCTAGGCAATCCATATAAGTATCTAGCTATATGTATGTAATGGAACGGGTAGTGTAATGGTAATGGGCGGACTGAAGGAACCTCCAAAAATTACGTTACATTACATGTGAACTCGAAATTCCATGCCATGTTTTAATAGAGCGAACACATGGTGCGAAACACTTACGCGTTTTTGTAAATGAAATAATCTCGATGTATGTAGTCTTACATTGCTTGTACTCGCTTAACATTGCTAGCAAGTAATCTGAACATGGCTGCACATCCTATATTCTAACAATGCCCAGACGGAAATTTATTGTCCAGCCATCAGCAAACTACTCAAATCAAAGTTGCACCATGTAGTTCCCATTAATTCCCTACATTATTTCCTATTGAACCTGAAAATTGCAAAACTATTGCCACATATTCACGGGAAGTCCGCATGCTACTGCTTATGGGGGTGGGGAACAAAACACATTAAATACTTTCCTTTTACCATTCTTTGCAGTAACAACGCAAGCATGAATTCCAACAAAATGGTGATATTACGTCATAAGCAGGTGTGAACAATATTGATCTACGCAAAAAAGGAAATTTTCTTAGCCTAGAAATTATAGGTTGTCCAACTTTTCCTTCCTTGTGTGTACAGCAACAGAGCTTCTAGAAAACATAGAAGCTTTGAGTAAATTCTGAAATAATGATGATAAGTATGTAAATATGGCATGAAGCCCAACCCATAGTGCATATATCATGAATATAACATGCCAATAATTGAAACAAACTGTTTCGCAGCTAAACGACCACCAGTGGAAGAAACATCCAGTTTCTTGCAGTCTCTCTTGGCTAGTCACGGACCCAACTACTTGGAAAAGCTTTTTGGAGCCAAAGCTCGGGATGCACTAGCACCGTTGGGTGGAGTTGACAAGGTTGCTATTGCTCTATCAGGTAAGCAGTATACTTTCGCGAAGAATTTTTGTAGCCTTGTTTCTGACCATACATGATTTGATATGCACCGGCGCTCGTGAACATACTAGTTTTTAAACTTTTAGTCACAAGTTATCGCTTTTATTGATATACCTACATACTACCATTTATATGCCAAGGGTTACTCCAATGCTTTCAGTACCAGCTCAGAACGGAAAACATGCAATGTCGATTTTTTAATGGTTGATTTAGCAAATATGTGTTGATGCAACACAAGATAAGTATTTGATTTTCAAACACGATTTAAGTACAGCCGTCAACACTTGAATCCAAAAAGGCGGTGTACTTATAATATCACACAACTTATAATTTTTTCTTCTTCAAGGGCTCAGCATCGGAATTGAGCATCAATTCTAAGCACGAACTACACACAGTTACCGTAGGGATCATATTAAACTCGATGCTAGTTTCAGGTGGTTGCTACTGGCGTGTGTTATAAATTAGCTCTAAAGTGTGGTCATGGGTATAGTTATAATACGGAATTGAGTAGAAAATAGTATTGCGGGTTATTTCTTCTTTCGTATATGTTTATCTGTATCTCTACCAAAGCTTCTGCTCACATGAAATTATTGGTAAAATGTAGAAACTGCTACAATACAAGGATGAGGTTTCCTGCAAATATGTGGATCTATACTTGCTTTATCAGTAATAAAAGCTTGTATCCACAATACGTGTATACCTATTATTTTTTCCTTATGTAAAACCTCTTTAGGTTGTATTCTCTCCCTCCTCTCCAACGCTTTAAGACGTGTATAAATCTTCAGAGATATCAAGGTAGATTATTTTTGCATAAATGTTATTTGCCGTCACTAGAATCCTCGTGTTGTTACCTTGAAGTGGAATTCAATTTCGACTATGGGAAAAGCAGCAAATTGGAAATTGTTTCGGCACTTGTATTCTACACAATTTGTGAGCTAAAGAAAGTATCAAGTACATAATGGTGAATCCCACAGCTGTAGGTTATTGTTTCTTGGCTTTCTGTCTACAACAGAATAATGTGACTCGTCGCTTAGGCAGCGCCAAAGTTTTGGTTTCTCATCAGAAGAAGTAAAACTTTGAAGTCTTAACGAGACCCAAGTTTTGTACTGCTAGAACAGTTTTGTTGACATTTTAGTTCAATTATACATTTAGTTCATGTCATTCAAAACAATCTATCATCATTAAAAATAATGAGGTTTGTAACGCTACCCGGTGTGAATCTCGTTGTTGCATAATTGCATGCAGCTGTAACAACGACAACATGACAATTTGATTGTGTAATTTTTAAGCCATCAAGGCAACGGCAGAGATAATTATTACATTATTTTCCTCTCTGATTCAAAGTATCTACAAAAACTGATTCTCCGGACAAACAACAGTCCTGTTGGGTTGTTGTACTATTTCAATATGTTAGCTTATATACTTCGCACCTCATTTGTGTTCTCTATACACTGTACTTTTTCTGACGCCGACTGTAGTATAATACAAACTTTTACTTCAAACAGTCTATGTGCACAGGTAAATGTTCGATTGGAATACGCAGGAAAAACTGAAGAGCGAGTGTTTACTTAATAATTCAGCTGGATATATGCATAAACTTCTCCGTGAATATATCGATTCACGCTGATTTCCATAGCAAGCTGGAGTAATAATGCATTTTTAATGTTATTGTCTTTGAAGCTATGACTAAAGTAAACATAAGATTAGGATTGGGCGGCGTTCCGGTTTCAAGTCTCTAATGCCTTCTGTAGGCCAGCCTGCTATGTCTCAACGTCGTATATGTGATATAACTTTCTTACGGAGTTTCCTCATCTGGCAATATTTTCTTCTTCAATTTCCTTTTGTCAACGTCAATTTCTCAATGCATTTAAGGTTATTAACTTTTTTGACGTTCGAATTTACTCTTCATCTAATAGAAACTCGCCAATTCGAAGAACAAGCCCTTTTATTTATCTATCAAATAAAAAGGAACGAAAACGAATGCGGTTTTTTGGTTGCAGATAGTAGGTGTATGCACTAACAAAGCTATAGGAAATGCAGGTTATAAACATGTGTTATAACTTTTATAATGGCACATTGTTGAGAACTTGATACTCCATTGTTTTCTAGTTATTGACATTCAGTACGTGGGAAGATCTGAGGCTAACGGGGTTTTCAATGGTTTAATCTTAAAATATCAAGGGCCAGAAGTTCAACCACAAAGAGTAGAGAGTCAGGTTTCTGCAAACTAAATAAGCTCGAGTTCGACACTTGTTTTCCTCCCACAAATTCCAGAAAATAATGTAACCCCATATCCTATATATCTCTGCACTATTCGATCGTTCCAGCCAACAAGGACGATTTTTTCTCATCTTTTCATTTCTGTATTTACACTCCATGCCCTTTACGAGTCTTTTAAAAACAAGTGTTTGGTTTCATTTTACCAATAGGGTTAGATGTATGCAAAATTCTAGAGTTTGTATACCATAAGGTTTATGATTTGAAAAACATTTTATGCCTGTACAATCACGCGGAGCTATATGCATGGTTAACGGTATTGTCAGGGTTTGAAATTGCAATTGTAAAGATCAGCAGGGCTTCAGGACAGAGCTTCCAGATATGGAGTGTAATGTTGTCACATAGTGATCCTGGACGGAATTGTGGAAGCCTATAGCCATGTGACTGAATGCGTAACATTAATCAAACGCTACTGTTTAAGTTTTAGACCAAATGAATTCAGATGATAAGTGCGTAGTTATTTGGGTAATGTTATTAAGAGAAATTCTCCTACACTAATCTCTGTTCTCCCAAATGTGTGTAATAATTGTTGTGACGAAATATCAAACGTATTGTTAATTGTTATAGCATAGCGTTTCATTTAGTGAGCAGGTGGAAAGGAAAATGATAGCTTGAAATTAAAGTTAATACAGTTGAAGGTAGCCGTACTTCCCTTTCAATGGCTTAATGACTTGTAAAATTATTCCTATGCCATCAAGACGGATCTCAAAAGTGTTGCAAAACAATTTTACTAGAAATTCTCAATAATAATCATATACGGGGCACTTCCTTCCGTGAAATAGAATGCAAGTGTTATTACATGTAGGAATGTAGTGCCATCAAAGTAGCGATATGGCACGTAATCATTGGAGTACCTCTGCAAACAAAGCCATACTACTTTAATGTAATCTTTATGATTACGGTAGTAATTAGAAGGGAAATTGGAACTGTGGGGGTAAATATGTTTGGATATTTGTTGGGAAGTGGTGGGTTTTTGAATAAAACAATTTGCTAAGAGTATAGCGTCAGTGTGTACATACATAAGTACACACACAGAACTTCAGCTTTCATAATTAATTTTACATAAGTATTATTCTACAATTCTATGGACTCCTTTTACGTCAACTTTTGCTAATAATCGCTCTTCGGTAGGCCGAGGGCATGTAAAGAACTCTGAGTGCATCTAGCACAAATATTGTTCAAAGTCATCCCGAGTTCAAGTACACGGACAAACACAAATAACTTAGTAGTTGTGTGTATGCGTTAGGGTATAGGTAATTATTTTAATTGAAATGACGGCATCAAAGTCTACTTCTTGTTCAATGGAACCTAAAAGGCTGGAACCGACTTGGTGTGGAGAAGTATCTATAATGTGTTACTCAAGGACTCAATACAAGAAAGGATCACCGTAGTCTTGATGGGAAAACGTCCATATATACGAGAAGTAATTATAAGTACAAAGCATACATACATTGCGCAGTATAAGCATTACCACGTGTAAATGAAGGAAAACACATGTAAGGTGTACACCATTGTTAAAAGTATTCACATAACCCAAGGAAGTAGTAACTAAGGCAACCACACATAATTTATATCTATGGCGCAGAGGAAACGTCGTTTACACAATCATCATAAGCACCACCTTCCTGTATTCATCAAATGTGAAGCAAAACTCTAACAAGGATTGATTAAATGTCAAGAGACCGTGATGTTATAACTACATAGAAGCACAAGGAACGGAAGTTACAGTAGATACTTTCATAATTCTTTGTATGTACACTAGTTAATTGAACGACTTTCCGTGCATGGAATTACGTATTATGACGAATATACGTGGCAGGTACAATATTAATTCCAAGTCAACACGAAACTTTGGTTTGTATTTTGAAGTATGTAGCAGTACTTGCAATTGAATCCCTCATGTCTTTTATAGTATAAGATCACCTAGAAACGGAGGCTGTTTTCTGCTTTCATCTTGGAGCAAAGCCGCATCTTTAAATTCACCTATGAATAACCTGTATTTCCCATATAATTATCTACAAACACACTCATCCGTATATTTTCAACATGTATGTTGAATGGTTACATCTGTATACTTTCATAAATAAACAGCCTCATTTCTATGAATTCGTATACATAGTACATCACATTGTATCGTTAATACACTTTCACCTATACACAATTCTATTCATTTACATCATAACCCGGCCCAATATACATGCGTATGCATTCGCCGTTGACTCAGTCCCACATGCATTCACCTACAGCAACTCCAGTTGTGCAAATTCACCTCTCTACCAAACACCTACTAGCTAAACCATTCTCCTTTTACCAGCCTTGTTATTCGCATTAATCTTAACAAGTATTCTCCTGAATGCATTCCTGGCAAGAATAAGTCCTGTGCATTCACCTTCTAACAAGTAACTTTCGTTGCCATACAAGAATTAATTAGAGGAAGGTATTACTCCATTAATCCTCGTGAGAGTAACTTTCCCGCAGCCAAATGTACTTTCCTTTTCATTCTCCATGGCACTCTCGGGACATAAGCCTTTATAACTACTAGCATTTCCAATGCATATTATATGCAAGATGTCCGCAATGACTAACGATATAATGGGTTTCATCTATAGCCACAATTTTCACCGTTTCATTTCTTTGTACATACTACTTCACTCCTATAGGTAGCTTTTCAAAGCTCCATCTACATGTATATACGTTTGGTACTTTATTCAAATAATTAGGATTTTTCTATGCGGCGCGTGAATTTTTAATGCTGCTAAGTATATTCAGAAAAAATAATTATAGGTAGATATGTGTAGGTATTCTGCGCTATTGAAGGTATAAGCATAAGCACGCGGATTTTACGTCTCTTAAACCATCATATACACTTTCTATCATGTATTTCATTTCCCAGAAAACGTTACTCATGTATGTTTTATATTCAGTTGTGGCGTCATACACAGTATTGTATTTGCGCATTACTGAAATTACTTTTTCACGAATTCAAAATGTCAGGCAGTTCTGGTTCACTGACTTAATGCAGCTAGGTTTTTTAAATACAAAATCAATTGAATTTCATTAATGCTGTTGACACCCACGTTATAGGTAACCGTTAGTGTTTAACATACTTAGTTAACGAAGGTGGGAAAAATTTTATGTGGGGAAAAACCAGTGTGAATCATTGATCACTCAGAATCTCACGTGGAAAAGATATTCCTCCTGTTAGATACGGATGTTATATCATGATTTATGCTGACTTGGTAAATTAATAATTTAAGTGGCATGTCTTCATAGGTGAATATGTACCTCCAACATATCGTTGTGAACTTAATCCATATACATGCCGATCTACATATATACTTTTAACTCTGAATTACGATCGAGCTACAGGTTAGTGCATCAATATTGATAACTACACTGTACAATTATGTACATCCCAGGAATGACTTCCGCTCGTTAGGTGGAGATAAAAAGCTTTTATAATTACTGAGGAGTTAATAATATTAAGAGCATGCATATACATGCATGTGTGGGAAGTTAAAAGATTATAGTCCAGGATAGGAAGTAAATCTAGAAAAATTGAGGTTTGCGGATTTCCCAAGTGACAGCAAGTGGAGCATATGCGGAACAGACTTTTGTTCTGCTGCTGCTAAAAACTAAATGGAAGACTCCGAGCAAAATGATAATTGACTTCGTATAAGGATTTATAACTACTATAAAAATCTCCATGGGATGCATAAAGATAGTGGAGTTGCTTTTGTGCAAACTATTCTCCCAAACTACACGTCATGTACATAGATCTGGCATGCTGGAGGAAATGTAGAGATAAATCTTCTATGCAGTTATATCTAAATTCTAATGCTATATACCTGCTGCTCCTAAAAATGTATCCACGAGATATAACTACATTAGTTCCATGGACCTTAAAATAATATAAAATTGGATATACGTATATGTAACGTTGTACGACTGTGATTATAATTTCAACAATGTAATGCTTCTTACAGCTATCTATACTGTTTCTGCAATGTAATGCATAGATGCATATATTTTAAGCTCAAGATATTGACTCGCTTCTGTACGTTCCCGTAGATCCTTTCCTTCCTTGAGTTTGAAATCCTTTGAGACGAAATGCAGTAAAACAAAATTAAGTGAGAGCGTATAGCACACTTTTTGTAGCATGAATTCACATATCTGTATATGAGGATAGAAGGATATGTTAAGCATCGAATTTTGGCATTGATCCTCGTTTTTTTTTCAACCGTATGCTAGTAGCCTGTTGCTCTTATTGTCAGCAAAGCTATCCTAGATATCTAATATCGTTATACTAAAAGTCGAATATTGCAGTTGGAATTTTCTCTTCCCGACTTTCTCGCTTCAGACAATATAATGAACCGCACTGGGTGAGATTTTTCTCTATCCTCCTATTGCATTCAAGTTTGTTCAGTACACCAACCCAAGCTCATTGGCGTTTTTGTCTGTGGCTTTCTAACGTCTGATCGTGTTTGGCTTGTCAACCGTAAACGCCAAGTTTCATTGGGCGTATCAGGAAAAATTGCCGCAGAGAAAAGATTGATACGGCTTTCTTTGACAATCTCCCTTCACAAGTAATCGTGCTTTCTCTTATTCCTCGGATTCTTTCCTCAGACGCTCCTTCCAACCAATATTTTCAAAATCATGCTCGTGACTTCTGATTCTTACACCCTTTGCTTATACTTCCATATATCATAAAGTGTTCCTACCCATTTCACTATACAGTACCAAAATCAATGTAAGTAAGTAGCACGTAGAAGTAAAAACTGTTTTTACATACTGACACTTTTATCAGCCATAGTTCTGAATTAATATCTGTATCCAATTCCAGAAATAAGTTGAATCCCTTGGGCAGGCCTTCTTTTTAAAGGTACACCGTCATAAATTTGATTAACAGAGACTGACGAAATCGGATAAAATGTGCATATGTTTCAGAATAATATCTTTCGAAACAGCATATTGTATTCACAGATTTAATTACTTTTATATGGTCATGTGGAAAATTGTAATTAGTTTTTGATTCGTTGAGGAAAATTTATGTGCTCCTTGCAAGTTGCTCCTGTCAGCATGTCACATATGTATTGTGTTCATTATAGTCTAGTTATTAGATCCTATTAATCCAGTGTTAATTTCATTGAATGGCTTGTTTCATATATATGATTCGCTTGCATTATAAATATATTTCCTGCTATACTATGTATTGAACCTGTCATACACATGTTTTGTAACTAGAAGTTATAAGTTGATAACGCCGTCATCCAGATTTTGTTACCCTCCAGCGAGGTATTATAATGTGGTGAGAACTGACTAACCGGTAGTTTTTTGCAGGAATAATAATGACTGTGATCATATAAATACATAAGAGATTGTTATATTATAAATGTAACTTTTCATTCGTTAGTTTTGGTTGCACAACATGTACAGAATTTAATGTAGTGAGGTTATTTGAGGGATGGAAGTATGAAAGAGATCTATTATAACTTTTGTCCCTCCAGATTTGTCACTCAGCTTGATTAAATTGTATTGGGATGATGGTGGTGGTTATCGAGTATATAGACTTCTGTGATGGAATAGGTACAGTTTTTCTAACTTTGGTTGAACGCAATAACATACAGATATCCTATAAACCTCGCGTGTTAAACAAATGTTGAGTTTAAAACTGTTCTACGCGATGGCACATTGACTTGTTAGCTGGTTGTTAAAAGAAAGTATTCATTGTGAACCAATGCCTCCGACTCTAAAAATATAGTGAAAAACATAGGAAGTGCGTCTATGTATGGCTTTGAATACCTTCACTCGCATGCTTGAGATTTTCCAATTCTTTCACTATCTGTCTATCATAGTGTGGCTGGATGTGAGGGCTCATTAAAAATTGTGCTTCTTTAAGCATTTACCTGTAAGTTAGGGGCAAAAAGCGAGTCCAAAACATTTGAATTTCAATCAACCCTTTAAGGGATTACATGTATGCATCTATTTTAACTCCAACATTCCACTCCTACACTTACGTATACATTTCTATAAGCTATTTGAAATTCATGCTCACTTCAAGCTTCGCGATAATAACTGTAATAGTTTATATACAGACAAGCGATATCAAGACCTAAAATTCTTAGCTAAAGTTGTGCAGTGCTTGATTAGCGACTGCAGTATACTTTTAACAGGAAGACAGCAGGTATGTTCGTCATTGTTGTCCTTGTTGCCATTGCATAACTATCAAAGTCATCCACAAGTTGGCGCATTATCGATCGCCTATGTCCTGGAATTAGAAGATTAGAAACTTTAAACAAATACTATTTAAGTGCGATGGCTACTATTACTATAGAAACACAAGCTCATGAGGAAATGATTAGAAATTTGCGGAAACCAGTACTTCCTCTTAATTGTCTCCAGACACGAATCTGCTCCAACTGCAATTTATGCTTGTGGGAATTTCCTTTATTATGATTAGGGTTTTCATTGTTTTAGCACATAAGTTACCTCCGAAGAACTATCGACAACTGTCAAGTTTTTTCATGTGAATGAGTAGTTCCAACTTCCTAGCCATGGTTTGGTACTTCGTTATTAAAATTGTAAGATATGTATTATATAGTACACCCTGAGAGTAGATGTTGCTACGCACATTTTCTTATACATGTGTTATGTATGCAAACCTTACTTGTAGTAATAATATGAACAATATAGCGCATAAACAATATGTTATCATTAAGATATGGAAATATTATACTCAAGTCCGTGTCTTGACTTCTGCAAAGATGTGTCACTTTAAATGACAAGTACAAGGGTAAAACAGGACTTTGAAGGTTAATTGACTCATTTTGTATGCTATTCATCCATTAAAGTAATGGTATTTGTAAGAGTTTGGTATGTATTACTGATTACATGCATACGGAACAACAGGAAGTATTCAATAAAGGCAGTCCCTTTAAAAAGGATCTTAGTAAGAGTGTATACATAGGTAACGCATCTAAAAGGGTTGTACATGTTTCAAACAATAAGAATAATTGCAATATGTCAAGGAATGCAGAAGTTGTAGTACGTTACTTAAAAATAAATAATTCCCTTGCGTGAGTCTAACCCATGCCATGGATGTGTTCGAACCTTTACAAAAGAGCTAGTTTTAGCCTTTATAAAATAAATCAACGGAGCCCTACAGTACATACTGTAGAATAATTATGATTCTTTAACATTCAGTACCTCTTGAATGAAAATTAATATTTTAACTAGCAAAAATCCTAGGCTTACTGTTCTGTGCGTAAATCACAAAATTTCACCTGACGTGTCTTGAGATGTCTGTGAACTTACACATTTGAAGGAAAGGCAAAGAATCATAATACATATATTGGTATATTGGTAATATTTAGCAAAGGAAACTATTGAGAGAGGAATTACCTTTTTACACGTTGGCAGAGGTTTTGTCTAATAAAGCTTGATTATTAGTGCGCGCGTACATCTAATGGAGTGTGCATGTACATGATATTACTTCTTATTATACGAGATATAATGACATACGAACTTTGATTACATGCTGTCATCGGCACAAAGGAGCATCATTAGTATGCATACAGTAGGCTGGCAAAAGCATCTACGTGCGGATTAGACGTGTGGAAAGAGTGAAAAAGAGAGAAAGTTGATCCTGCTGTGTATAGGGAATAGAGTGGAAAGAGTTTACCATTTCTCTACACACTTATATTATATATTATTTTTATATTGTTCACTCAACGTATTATAGTAACTTTCTACGGTTTCATCTTATCCCGTCAACGGGAACATCTAAGAAAACTTAAGTACAGAAATACATGACAAGGACAAATAGAACAAGTTTTGAAGACTTGGATGGAGTATGGTTTCAAGACGTAATTCCTTTGGCACACAACACAATCGTGTGCTCTCATAATGCCAACAACTATATATGTGCATTTCTCTGACAGAACTAAAGCATCAGACAGTTTGTATGACGTTGCTTCAATTTAAAACATAAGGCGTAAATACATAAGTAGGTAAAAACTAAAGTCACGAGTGGTTGATATTCCTCCGAAATTTTAAATGTGGTGATAGCTACAACTAACTCTCAGTTGGGCACAAAATCTTGTATGATGAAACCCTTTCTGTAGGATTAGTACACAAATATTTAGAGAGACGCTGGTTGAATAACTCTATAGCTTGATGCTGTTTATGCAGTATAAATAAGAATGATACACTTGAGAAAGTCTCCGTTTCAAGTCCAAAACTCTTACCGCCGGTAATGAGTTCCCAGGATAACATTATGCAGGATATACATATGCACTGATACGCAATTAAATCTTAACATAGCAGGTGTGTACTGTTGCAAAAGGCCTTGTGTAAACGCGTTTATTACGATGAAATAATGTTCGTAGAAGTTTCCTGAAGGTTAATACTTCCCTAAGGCGTATTTGCTTATCCTCAGACATTATTCGTAATCAGTATACATATTACGAATTTATGACTAAGCAGAAATAAAAATGAGGTGAAGCAACTTGACGAATCTTTGGAGCTTCGCATGGAATCGTTTTGAAGGCGTACTAATTATGTATGGGGTGAAATTCCTGCTCGTTCTCCTCCGTCTTTTCAAAATTTGCAACTCAATGTGACCGCCGGTATAAATATTTATACTTTTAGTATGTCTGGGGGGAGGGAATGCAAATGGCATTTAAAAACTATTCATGCTACTTGCTTCCGAGGAATATTATAAATATGTGAAAACTTTATATTATCGTTGTAATTTCTTTATAGTACTTTATTTTTAATACATGAGCCTACATTATGTATAACGCTGGCATGCAAATGAATACCTTCATAGGTTATATATTTTATGTAGAAATATTGTACATAATGTACTACACAAGTTGAATTTGACCCCATTCTGTATAAAATTTGGTTACCATGATTATAGAATTGCCACTGTACACTATAGTAAAAATTAAAAATAGTATAGTTACTTCATCCGGGTTTATATTGTACATATAAGCGCTATCTCGTGTACTCACGAACTGTCAAAATGATAGCAAAGTTTTAATTAGTTTCCTTTTAAAACTTTCTTCTTTAAAGTCTCATTTGTCTGCGCAGGCTAATGCAGTTTACACATGTGGCTATGAAAGGCCTACAGGTCTTTGCTGATATGAATTAATTATGTAGGTACACATTGTGTACATAATTACTGCAGATACATGTTAAGTAAATATATGCATTTCATCGTCGTAGGTTCTGTTAATTAAAGAAACATCTTAAAAGCATCCAGAACTAACACATGTAGATGTTGTCAGGCCCAAACCCTACTTTTGTTATAGCTGATGATTTAAAACCCATAAAATTCAAGGCGATTAATTATAATAACAAATAATAAATTCATTAAAGTCTGTCTCACTGATAATTATATTGTGTGATGTCTAATTTATACAGTATACATACATATAGTGATGATCGATTTAGGCGGCTGCGAATGATGTCACCAACTTTCATATATTTATTTTTACATGAAATTCTGCAAAAACCCGGGGACAAAAGTTTTCCAATTGAGATGGCGTGTATGTAGTTACATGTTTTCTTTGATGTCCGTAATATCAACTAGTGTGTGTGTGGATTCTAAGGAAGACAAGTCGAATCTCAAGGGAATTTTCACTGTAGAAGTATAAAGGTACAGTAAAAAATCATACACATTGCGGTAACAAAATAGCTAGGTGGGCAATAAAAGTCCACATATCTGTGGGCTGCAAAACCAGACTTTCTTATATGTACATATATATGTATATGCTCGTGTCGAAATTAAATGTATGAACAGTGAACGGCTGGGAGATTAACGTTACTTCTCTTTCTTTGTTGTGGAATGCTAGTGCTGTGTTAGAACAGTAGGTATACTTACAATTATTCACATCTATAGAATGTAACTGCTGATTAAGTTTATTATAGCGATTTTAATGTAACTATATACTTGCGTAATTCATTTATATGTGCGAACAAGAGAATATCTATATCTATAGTTATTCGTACGTGCATTCCTGGGAACTAATATGCTTGGCCCAGAGTGGAAAACAGTTGCACCAGCTCTTCTGCACGTTCACTTTGGTGATTATAGCAACTTTCTTTTCTTGTGTTAGTGTTAAGCTTTTACTTTGGCTTCCCATTTGTCCTTTCCCATAGGAGCAGATGAGAAGTCAGAATTAAGCAGAAAGACACAGTCAGAGAAAGATACATATGTGAGGATGAGTGGGTGTGCTCGCCTTCTTTCCTAAGAAATACATAATTGCTTTGCCTCTCAGTCCCTGACAAGATGTTGTCTAACTTGGAAAGTAAATAAGCTTGGGTTGTCAAGCTGTTCATAGAATGGCAGAAATGGTAGGAAATGGCAAACTGGAAGAGGTAGTTGGGAAAGACTTTGCAAGGTTATCAAATTATCGATGACTGGGAATGCAGTTATTTCTCTCATTGACAAAAAGCAAGGAACACGCTGTGATATAAAAATTACAATTTATTACTCTATTTACATGCTGTACTTGTTATGTATTCATGGGGATTTGAGTTTCCCCATTCACAGAAAACTTCAACTATACTGACGGCTCTGAATTCAGAAGGGAGGAATTTCAGAGATGCGAACAGCACATTGCAACGTAAAATTTCAATTGCACAGGGTATTGTCGGTCGGTCGTTTGTACTGCATTTTTTGTCAATTCCCTTTTTATTGCAATCTTCGCTTTTTATTAGCTATTCTTCTTGGGATGAGGACGGGATTCGTTGGTGTTGCAGAGAAGGAAATGTGCAAACGGTGCAATCACCAGAGATTTTCTTTTCATTCCAATGAATGGGCTTATTTCCATTTGAATTATATTTTTCCAAATCATCTCCGTTCTCTTTCTTTATTCACACTCTCTTTCCCTACATGCGCTGTAATATTATGAGTTTGTCCTTGAATTCTACAGGATTTTCCTATTCTTCTCTAATATTTAAGTTCATTACAACGGAATATTCATCGTTGCTTCTGATGAAGCAGGATACTGTTACAAAGTTAGGTACCAGTTCCGCGCCACAACCCATTTTAGTGATAATGGTATAGCCACTTCTATTGCCTCCACACTTCTGTGTCTATAAAATATTGCCTCTGTGTTTGATTCCTTTTTCTATTGTCAACCACATTTCTATGTACTATGTACTATGATGTCTTGTGACAAAACTGCCCACACGCCCGGAATCAAATTCGGTTAATTACTTCCGCAGAGGAAATTAACTCCGTGGTAGATACGGATACTTATATGATTGTTTTCATAATTTAAATACGTGTACAACCAGTTGTTGAAAATTTTGCACGCCATGAGAGTGACCTAAATTCAACATATAGCTTGTGCAGACATTACGTTTTTTGCATAGTCGATGTGTTGAGTAATCTGATGATATAATTAAACACGGGAGCTAGGTGCGCTGCTTTAGAAATGTACCTACAAAATTTGTTCAAAGCAGAGGAAAATTCTTTTATCCACCACAGTTTATATGCGTGCGGCGCAAATGTTCAAGAAGGAGAGATTAAGCCCTTGTTTGTACATACTCGTACGTAAATGTACGTTATCCATTCTTTAAAGTAAACAACACTGAACATGTTGAAACAATTTGTTTCCTTTTGTGCTTATTTATTCGCTCTCATGTTCGATACAATAACATATGGGATTACCTAATTGACGAGTATTTGGAAAGTAAACAGGTAGTAAAAGCGATGTATACGTTGTTGGAATTTGTCAACTTGGTGGGAATGTAGACACACTCACGGGAAGAGGCGTTTAGAGTGGAGCTAATTGCTATGTTATGTAATGGTAGAACCATTCTGCTAATATTGGATTTTTACGCTACCTAGTACCTATACAGATATTAACAGTATTTTTACGCCGCATGTGCATCTATATCGTTGAAATTATTAGTAAAGTTACACTCGTCGGGGTATATAATTACATACATTCGTTCGAACATTGCACTGTGAGCCGTGCACAAAAGTTCCATAAACTGTACTCTGTATTCATTGTGGGATTGTACCATACTTAGCGGGTGAGCACTTCTATAGACTGAAATTTTCGTCTATATATTGTAACCTAGACCATTTGTACTATAAGTAATTACTCGCCAGCCAAGACTGGAAGCTAGAAACAATGGATATGTGAATCCATTCAAAGCCGTAATCATCCACCGAAAAGAGTGATGAAGGGCTGGTAAGGTTTTTAATATCTACTTTAGTTCATAACTATAATGTTGCAAAACATGACATTCAGAGAGCAAAATAATCTGCATGATCATATAGATATGTATAATCCTATAGTATAAGACCTTATAAGTCTCACTTAATTAACAGAATCTGGATCAAAATGTAGGTTGATTACTCCTGCACGTTGTTAGTAGCTTTTCGACTCCAGGTGGAATATTTGAACGCAAAAATAGTATGTAGAGACAAACGTAGACGCCAGGCTATTCACCTTTTCCGCTGTAACACTGGCTCCATATTTTAATCCCATTGCTTGTGTACAAGTATAATCCGTACATAATTGAGAATGAACTGCCCAGTCTTTTAAGTGTATAAACGAAGTATTACCATGGAAAATCTAGTAAAACCGTTATTTGTTACTCCAATACGTAGCCGTATAAGCAGTTTGCTACACTAATATGTTATTCTAACTATATACATTAAGGCGCAATCGTGTAACACACAGGTGAAAAAAAAATTGAAGTTCATATTTTTCTTCTGTCAAATATCTGCGGCAAAAAATCATGATTCTGTTTTTATAACTAAAAGAAAATATGTTGCAAAAAAGGTTGTAAAAGAAAGCAGCATAGAAACTTCATGTGCGAAGTGAAGTTCAGGCTTTCGTGAGTTGGAAAATAAGTCTCCTACCGCAAAGACTTTTATGTTGGAAGTAATGCAGATTTTCCGTGAATATTTTTTATATGCAGAAAACATGCTGTATATATGGAAATTTTATTCATAGACAATGTTATTTCCTTTTACCCTACTGCATATCAAATTCCTTGCAGGAAGTTTGATTAACTACGTCGGCGAAGAAATAAAACATGCTAGGGAATGCAACTGCTGTTGCTGTATGGTTACAGTTTTTCTTTGTTCAAATTGTTTTTATTTTTAAGGTAGAATCGGTGGAGTTTGAAAGAGTTTTGAATGTATCATGTATCTACATGCATTAGTAAATATGCTACGTTTGTAGTTCACAGTCCACAACAGCACAATGCAATGTATTTTTTAGCATTTGAACTAAAGCGACCTGCATGTAGACCCATTGTTTCTTCAAACTGAAGTCTACTTCCTTAATCTATCTATGGTTCCCTTCCTTGTGTGTTTTCTTAAATGCGGGGAAGCTTAGAGTGGGAGTTGCGAGAGGTAGAAAAACTTTTGGAAATTGCATTAGTTCCTCAATTGCTCTTTAAGTTAGCGCAAGGTTCCGTGTATGTATATGCTGTATCATTTAAGGGAGAAAGTAGAAAGTATGTAAGAGGAATAAAGTCATGGAATTTTGTGGGCTCTCACAAGATCAATTTACTCTGTAGTCAAGTGCGTCTACCTATGTCTTACCTTATCGCGGGCTACTCGAACTGAAAGACATTGCACACAAGAGAGTAAAATGAGTTGAAACTTTGGTAGTGTGAGGGTATTAAGGGTTTTGGCGAGTTATTATTTTTGTATGTATCTATGCTCGGATGGATATCTGGCTGAAATACGTAGGAGGCTCAGTCCCAGTACAGCAGAGTATACGGAAGAGTTTTTCATTCTAAACTGCAGTGTCTTAGTTTCGACGATATGAACTATAATGTTGCTTAAGGAGGGGTGCTTTGCTATTCTAAACTGCATTGTGTATAAGAACGGGTTCTTTCTCCGTCTAAACTGCAATGTCTAGAAGGAGGAATTCTTCATTCCAAATTCCAAACTGTATGTCTATTATAAGGAAGACTTTATCAGACTAAACTGCAATGCCTGAGGTCGTGTTGTTTTTTAGCAGTTTAAGCTACAAATAAATATAAGAACGCCTTGTTTCTCTGACTTTCATATACAATGACTCGTTCCATTAGGGACGCTGGAACCAAGTCATTACTTCCTGTCTGCTAATCCCCCGCGAGTTGCTACGGGTCCGCAAATAAAATTAAGATGTTAACAATGACGGCCTGAGTCAAGTTTACATTGCCTCTTATTGAAATCTACGAGCTTACAATGAGTGTGTGGTCCACATTTTATATCGATCAATGAGATACAACCAATGTACGCAGAACGGAATTTTCTGCATGATATACACATACATTCTCTACATATATAGATATGTCATCTATTCAGATGGAATTTTCTCATTTCCGTTCCAGAGCCCTATCCAGTCAATTATAGTAGTGTTCATGTTTTCCTTTTGTACTTCCTTACTCGTGGTTTTTGTTGCAGCGCGGTGCAGTTAATTGTGTATGGTTTATGCGATTATGGTTGCAAGTTTTATCTTAATACTAATGAAGTTTATGAATTAACTGATTTTTTTGACGTTGACAGAATCGCAAACGATCGAAGATTTTGGTGCTGCCCTACACCTCCTTCGGTCCGATTTGGATCATCTGCGATCGGTTTTCGTGGCGGTGGAGAATGGCGACATTGGTATGTTGAAATCTTTGGGGATAAAAGACTCAGAAATTGGTGACGTCAGATTCTTTTTGGAAAGATTGGTCAACACCGGGTTCTTGGATTAAATTTTCTTCTTCATATTTCTACAGTTATACACTTACATACCTTATTACCTTACATACACACACACATCAAGTACATAGAGTCGCGTTGTAAATAGTTACAGAAAGAGTTTTGTTGTTGTTGTTAAATTTCTCAGTCCATTGCGTCATCCACATACTATGTACAGTTATTATATATAGTAGCTATATGTGGCCATCATATAAGCTTAATTTTGAAGTTATATATAGATTTTAACAAAAAGAGAAAACTTTCTACTTTACATTATCATCATCATCAGTTTGGAACTTGTCAAGTTGTTGATGTTGCTATTGTTGGTGCTATATAGGTACTTAGAAAGAAATGCTATCGAACTTTTATTATAATATACATTCCTTCTTGCTGCTTGTCCACCTCATTTTATTTGTTACTTTTCTTCCCAGGAGAAAGAAATTTCTTACCAATTTTGACAAAAGTATTGAGTTGCGGATTGTAAATGTAATTCCTGCCTACATACTCCTATATAAGCTAAATGTAATTAGAAAAGAACTATATCTTATAAAGACATACATAAAGCTGGACATTTCTAGTATAGAAAAAATCTATAGGTAACTAAAATGGACTGTTTCAACCTAATCACACTACGTTTCCGTTTTTCCTGTATATAGTACTTTGGTAACAAAATTCCTTTGTGTTCGTGGCTGGAAACTTGTAATTCGATCCGCATTTTATTCTATTTCACTGATTCCGGGACTATTACTTAATTTCTGTAGTATACTCAGTCTAATACATTACGTTTATCAAGAATTGAGTCTATTCTAAAGTTTGTTGTGTCCAGGTAGGGTTTGATAATTTATCAGATTTTAATACACCTCTGATTACTTATATAAAACGTCCCTGAATCAAAATACAAATGAGTGAAGAAGTGGTAGAGCAGGAAGAAATTTATAAATTTATTTTGTCAGAGCCAATGGAGTATGTAATATGTAGGAAACACATAGATACATTTAATTATTATATCGACATTAGTGTACGCCATAGTAATATGAATATCTAGATAATCCGTAAAATAGATACATACTCGATAGAGAAATTATTGAACAACATGATCTTTCTGTGTTAATATGTGTATAGATTTAAGTTTGCAATTAATTTTAGTTCTATGAACATAATTAGGAAGCGTAATCATACATAATCATGTATGTAATAGTTGTCTAACATACCTTTACTTTTAGTTCAGAAATTTAGTAAGTCTGTCGACATGACTGTATCTCAAAGGACGCCTGTGAAACATCCTATTTATTAGAATCGTGTGTACATAATAATTTAAGTGGATTGATGAATGTGAGAGGGTGATAAATTATTAGCTAAAATTAGTTACGAAAAGAGTAATAACTAGATATATACATATGTACATGCTGCACTTCGTATGAATAGTTTAAAACTCGTATGTATACACATGCATACGGCACATATCTAAACATAACACAAAAGTGGAGAAACTTAATTCGAACATATTCATGGTAGATGGAATCATCTGATTTTATCTACCTTGGATACATATCTAAATTATACATAAATGACATGTTTAAATTGGAAACTTATCAATCCATCTAATAGTAACTATACTTATGTAATGATAAGAATTCATGTGATGTAAAATTTAAACTTAAAAAGTAGCACATGAATTCCCATCTGTAATCACACAAAGGAACTAAAAATCATATCATACCTCATAGAGTAACAGTGAACAATTTAACCTTAAGAAATCTTAATGAACTTAACAAGCTTAAAACCAAACGGAACATTGAAAGCATATCAAATTTTTTTGTATCTGATTTTTGGCAAAACCATTGTTTTATTTAAACATCGATGCTTATAAATCTTATTTTAGTACTTATTTTAAAGCTTACTGCAGCTAATGGTAAAGAATAGCATTAACGGAACTTACGTCATTATGGATGCTTGTAGTTTCTGCAATTTTAAAATAAATGGAACATTGTATTGCAACATTTGCTTTAATGAAATTGTTTCTTGCATGAATCAGTAGCGCTCATTGTTAACCGAAATAATATTGTCTAGGAATAATTGACTGTTTGACGTTTATCGATTGGGCAGACATTACATTGGTTTTAGAAACATCAGTGAAACAAAAATATAAAATCATATATCTGACGCATATCATTGATCGTAACGACAAACACCCAAAGTCCATTTCCTATAAACTAATGTTCGATAATTGACTGACAAGTTCTGGGTTTTCATATGATAACAAACTATTTTCTGGAAATTGAGTACATATCATTGTGTCTATGTATATATGATGAGGATTAATATATATTGCATTCGGAATATATTACATATTCCGTAGGATAAATTACATATGCCGGAGTGTATTACATTCGATGAAGGTAACATATTCGGTTTAGGGTAAGGGTTTGTGTTTTACTATGGGTATATAACTGGAATATGTAAAATTTAAGTGACTATACATATCAACATCTAGAGTAAACTTTGCGTGTATATGTTGTTGAACTGTATAAATAACGTAGTGAATAAGTTGTGCCGTTGTTAAGTTGGCAAATTAGTGTAGTAATAAAGGCCATAAATATATAATTACTTAAAATGGATGTAGTATATTATCATCTATCTTTATGATTAATTTCCTGCTGTTTTCAAAACGTGCACTGCTGAGAGCACCAAAATAGGAAGGTACATATCAATTATTGAATTGAACATATCGCTCTTTCGTTGTTATAATATCAAGAAGCTATGTACACATTATATGCATCAACCTAGTATTTTTTGTTTTATAGTAATTAAACATATGGAATCTGGTGTAGTTGGTGTTTTTGGCAGGGAAAGCTAATTAGTCAAATTTGTGAGTTAGCATCCTACGTGTAGAATTGTCGTGTGCATTGTTGTTTAATAATAATTAAAATAATGAGTGTAATATTTATAAATATTGCTAACCATTTACCATAGTTCAAGGGCAGCCATTCTTATTGCAACATTTTGGTATAACGGAACTACCCAAGTATCCAAAATAATTCTGGATACTAAGGTACAATGATTATAATAAACTTTAAATGCTCCCAAATTGTACATTTGAATAATTTGAGGACAAATTTTATTATATTCAGACAGTCTTTTGACGGTAATATCCATTTGCAGGATACTTACCAATATACCGTGTGTCAGCCTTCTTGCTTTACAGCCAGTTTTGTGGTTGTATGCGTTGTTAGCATAATGAATACTACATTGTTATTGATTTTATTTGAGTTATATAGTGTCCGCCAAAAACTCGGTTTTTTACATTGATTCCGGACTCATTGAAGTAGTATACGTCACTTGCTTAATGTTGTTTCAATGTAATATTACTATGCATTTTTAATATTATTTAGGATGTACAAAATTACACATATATTTAATGGTCAGTGTTATAAATATTAGGAAGGACTACACCATCCCCGTAAAACTTTAATCATAGCAAATCAACTCATTATGAAAGTACATATTGTTGTTTAGAACTAGTTATCAGCATTGTAGTAGATGTGTATTGCCATTTCTCTAGGCAAACGTTTCAATGGAAACAGTTGCTAGAAATAGTTGTCCTTCGTTTGGGTGATAAAGAGACAAAACAGTAGCAACATGTGTTTAAAGCGGATCTAAGAACGTAACAAATTGTTCAGTACAGTTGAATTAAGTGTTTTTATTAGTGAACAAATGTATTTGCAACAATGAGTGAGAAACACCTAAATTGTGACGGGTAATGACATATAGGTATGAAGGTTTACACGGTGTGCAAGTGTATGTTTATTACTCTCCAGCTTACAACCAGCAGAAAATTTTCTATATCTAGCAACATTGCATAAGGTTATTGCGTCGGTGAGGATTCACACACTTTGAGAGGTTCAAGTCCCCTCGTAGAATACCAAACATCTTTTAAAATTTCAATGGATTAACCCGAAAAAATACTTCCTGACAAGCTATAGGTGCATTGTTATATATGCTACAATTGTGTATGTAGCGTCAACGTGATGTAGTTTGGGCAAAGTATATATACTGTGCTCCTTTGCCCGAATTCTACAAAAATTGACCTACTTTTTGCTGAAATCCATAATGCAAAGTGTTTGCATAGGAAACATTGTAAAGCCAGGAGGATGAATGGGCTGGAAAAGTTAAACTCAATTTTTGTTCATATCTTGTAAGAAAGCCTTCATAATGGCTGCTGCATATATCTTTATGAAATTCCACAAGAAGTGACCGTGGTTTGCCTCTTGTAAGACTCCTTTAAAAGTTCGATATTTCATTTTACGGACTCCATTTTTGTCCATTATTCCTTTTTATTCTGTTTCCACTTTGATGCTTAAGGTACACTACCAACTGACGTTTCTAGTTATCTAAATTCCTCTCTGCCAAGTTCCTCTAGGGATCGTAATGCAAATTAGAAGAACTTGTCGATGCGTGGGTTTATAGCTGTTGATATTTGTAGAACAAAGAGTAGAAATTTCTATATATAAGGGTCAATTTTTAGGTTCACCATAAGCATTATTTTGTGCATACATGGAAAATGTAACTTTACCTAGAGTTACTACACATGAATGACAAAATCTCTTGTCTTCTTTTACAAAATATCTCCAAATAAAATCTTCCAAATATAAAAATGTAATAAATAGGGACTTGGATTCTAAATTTTGCAGTTTATGTTACCCTGCCTTTGCTCTTGTAGGTAGTTGCGGAATTAGGTTTATTATCAGTTTTGGACACAAATACAAACACATAGATATAACGAGAATTTCCATATATAAAGTTGATATTCCAAAAGTTTGCCACTTAAAATCTCTCAACGGTTCTTGGACTAATGATTATGGAGAGACGACCTCAAGCCATTTAGCTCATTGTAGAAGATTAGGACAGAAAGAAATGGAATTGGATCGTTACAGACAACAACGTATTGGACACGACGCAGTCAGTTGGGGTGTATATCCCCCCATGTATCCATACATGTACCTGGGATAAAATCTGAATATAAAATGCTTTCTTAGGTAGAAAGCACATGCAAGGTACTAAAAGATGGTTCAAGGTGGAGAAAGAACATCGTTTTGCTGCAACACTACCTGGCTCTACATCGTCTAGGTATAGTTAAGTGGTTCTCTTGAGAATTCACCTTACACAGAAGACGAAGGTCTGCGCCAGCTAAAAAGAAAATGTGAGAGTCTTTGGTAGTACGTATAGGTACAGAGGAAACAAGGACCCGACCAAAGGGTTTATTTTACCTGAAAAAAGATCACGTTCATGTAACGTATTATTAGGTAACAAGCTCATCTAACTCTCTGTTCCACTCTGAGATTAGATTGGCCCTTGGTTATAAAAGTGAACAGCGTGTCTATCTACGCTTGTCTATATTTATCTATATTGTCTATAGTTCTTGAAACAAGAAGAAGAAGAAGACGATCCAAAAGGTATTAAACCTGTATTACCATCTAAAGAATGGACAAAACATAGACATAAACATAGAGCTAGTTTACGATAGCCTATACACAAGCTAACGAACCAGCGACAAACTACTTCCTCTGTTACCTGTTTGTTGAGATCATATAACTGAATCAACCAACAACTGGAACTAGTACACTCCAAAGATTTGGACAATACTCTGCTTGCTATAAACCAAACGGGAGTTTACACATCAACCACTTCTCTCTGACGTATGAAAATATGTGTGAATACAATACCAACTCTATTTTGCTTTGCACCTTTCTTCACTAAAGATATAAGTAAGTGTACGACACACAGGAATACATTTTAGTTCGTCTCTAGATCTACGCTTGTACAAGGTGGAATTTCAAACGTATTTTAAATACAGAAAACAAGATTCTTTGCAATAGCAAAGCGAGGAATGAGAAATAGGAAGCTGTTTTCACTTGACTGAAAGTAAAAAAAAATGTTCGTCTTCTACTTCTGGTGTTCCTAACGTGGAGACCAGAAAGTGGAAAAAGTCACAATTTATAGTTTTTGTGTACTTTGAGACCGCAGAGTGAAGAAGCGGAGTTGAAAATTTCTCCTGCCATTTGGCTTCTTCCTAAAGAAAACAAAAGTACAAGATTCACAAGGCCGGGAGACCTATTTTTTTCTCTTTCAGTCTCAAATACGTACATAAGCTCATGCTATGGTGCATCTCAAGTTCCAAATGGGAAGGTGTAGATGGGGACGGAGAAGAAAAAGAATGGAAAAGAAAGAAAAACAGAAAATACTGAAACAAGCTGAGTCAGTTACATACATACACATATGAGAGCAGAATGATGCTACATATAACTCTCCAAAACTTGAGGCTAACATATATATGAGGATCAGAGTGGATCTAGTTTAGTTGAAAGAAAGAAACATTAGATGAAAAGTTGGGAAATAGGCAACGTGCTGTGAACACAAATTAAAATAAAAAGAAATCACTGGATTTTCTCCGTGCCTAGCTCTGTATGTTCAAGGGATCTCACAACTGATTTGTACATACCATTCAAGTTTCCAGACTGTTGACTTTAATTTATTTATGAGAACTCCAGGCTAATCAACGTCCTAAGTACATACCTGGAAAAATAATGTAATTGTTCAGGAACTAGAAGCTCGTGTGCGAATGCATTTGCTGATGATACTACAGCTGCTTATAAACTTGTTCATACACACATACATACTTGTCAGATCCAACACCAAGGGTGTACCAAGTAATTTTAGAAACAAATTGAAGTTAGGGTAGTGTAGCAACAACAATTTCCTTGTGCAAACATCCTTGATCTTGTGTGAGGTGGATCGCTTCTTAGTGCAGAATTTCATCGAAAAGAGTTGGCTCATTTATAGTGCAAGTGCTATATATATTGGACTAAGTATATACCTAAACTTTCCTATCCCAAGCGTTTCCTTCTGCAAAAAACTGTAATGATCACTCCACCGCCGAGATAACGTCAATGTAAAAACGTCTGAAACTTGGACGATGAGAGTAAGTCTCATTATATATGAACGACATTGCTAGCTGGAAACGATAAATGGAGAAAAAGCTGGTTAAGTGCCCCGTTCAAATCTTTTTACTACAAATGTTGTACACTTAATTTCTGAAGTGTGCTAGAACATGTACTTATATTCCAGGAAGACACCAGCAATGAGGGAAGTATTAATATATAACATGTATAATACTCCGGGTCTGAACTTAATTACCTGTGCAAATATTTACCATTTCCGCGAAATCCTGACAATCTTCTAAACATTAGCTCAGGAAGTTTTGAAAGGAAATTATCCAGCTGCGCATCTTGCACAATATGCAGAAAACTATCACCGTGGAGCTATAATGTATTTCCCATTCTCAATAAAAGCTCGAGGCAGCATACAGTATACGTACTGTATGCGTCCAGTAGACGCACGTAAGTGTAATAGATATCAATTCAATTATGAAAATGTGGAGGTGGATGCAGGTGATAAGGCAGGTAAAATCTTGTAGACGGTGGATGAACCTCTCACTTTACAGAATGTATGTACGAACATATGTACATAGATAAGTAGTGCAGATACCCAAAAGATAGGAATGAAGATTTATTACAATCAATTCGACCACCTATACATTCTATAGATTTTCCATGGATCTAAAAAGGCTTAAAAGTACCTTGCGCATCAATGAATGGTCGTGAATGTATTGTACTTTAAGGAAGGTACATTAAAGTGTAAGTGTACATATACGCTTGTGGGTCATGTTTCGTCTATGTGTATCCAGGACTGTTCTTTTCAGTCAGACTCATGTTAGTGGGGTTTGCAACATGACGTCATGTAAGAGTAGTCGACCTGACTTTTAAAATGTCTTGTGTGTGACGCAAATGTGAGGTGCTATAACTAACCTAAATGTCTTAATTCAGCTGACCTGGCAATGTCACATGTAATTACCGCACTGTTTGAACTGTAACGCGCACATGACTTGGCGGTTGCAATTAATTCATTCGTTCCAACCTTCTACAGTTTCTGTCTCAGTTCTCCCACATGTCTCGGCTGATTGTGTGTAGTTTATTGTGTAAGGTATACATACTTTTACTGTTGTTGTAACACTTTTTAGCGTAAGCAAAAGAATTTCCAGAAAATAGTTTGAGGTCATCATGAGAATTGACATATTCCACTAATAACCATGCATATCAGACGCAAACTTATACGATTATATTGGAACAAAATGTCCGAAGTATCATATCCGTAGGTTTATACATACATAAACATAAAAACGACATTGCATATGAATTATGTGTAATGGATGGAATTCGTCTTGAAATATCTTTCAGTAGTGGGTATAAATGTTTATAATTTATTGTTTTAAAGCCAAGAACTATGTAGATGGTATTAAATCAATTAGGACATAATAATAGCTTGTTTTAACTACACAATTTTCATGTTTCAAACTTTTAAATATAGATACGTCGATGGTAAAATGTAGTCATGAAGAAAACTAGAATACAACACATATCCTATTCCGACATATTTGACATTGCTTTGATTTGGTTGTGACATGTAACGGAACTACTGCATAGTTATGAAATATACTTCCATACCTTGGCAATGAGTATTACTATTTACGTTTAGAGTAAGTGCAACAACGTACATTATAGATTACTATAATGATATTTCTAAAAATCTCCTAGATTAATGTAATATTGTAAGTATGCTTATATAGCTTCTACAATATCCTATAGCTAGAAATTGTCTTAAGTAAATTAACATACATAGAAGTTAAGAACCTTGAAAGCTATGTTAATAACATTTGCGTTGATTTTTGAAGAAAAAATTAAACTTTCAAGCATGGACTGATTTAATCATTGTACCAGATGTATACTTATTCTGAATTAGCATTGTAATTTATTATATGCATTAATTGCATATACAAATAATATGAAAAAAATATATAAAAAAGTGTAGTCAATTATTGTCTGTGTTGGTGTATAATAAATATACTAATTATGTATTGCAGTAGCTATTTCTATAATGTGCGATTACTTTAATAAGATACTTTATAGTCTAAGTTTTCCACTTCCCGATGAGTATAAAAGCTCTATATCTGGTAAGGATTGAAGTTTGTTGATAGTTTGTTCCAGGTGAAATTAGATATGTAACAGTTAATTTAAAGTCGTGTCTGTCCAGTGCAATTTTCGATGTAAAAACTACTGCAGTGTATAAATGTAGCCATTTAAGTCGTCTCAGATAGCAATGTCTGAGATGGCAAACTCCATGTATATTACTGAATTTATAAGATAGACACCAAAACGTGGTTGGAAACGTAAGTGTATACAACTAGTAATAACCAGGCCGCGCTAAAACTAGTAACATTATAGAGAAATATATTAAAGTGAATAATCTATCTACATCGCACTTTTAATGCATGTGCATGTGCTTAATCAGCCTACCGAAGCTTTAATATACGGGAATAGATACATTTTAAAAACATAATATATATGTACAAATATGTTACAGTTGGTGAAAAAACATTGATATCATAAGGATAAAAATGAAATACTTTAAAGTTAACAATACAGATATCAACAATATATTTATTGCTTCAACAATACTACACCACATAGTAAGTATATAATTTTGGTTTCTTATATGAAACTCTTAATACCGTCAATTATATATTGGATGTTATATTTGTCGTAAGTAAACTTACATACAGGTGGTATATATAGTTAATTTGGCGTGTAATAATATGTATAGTGTAGTCTGTGAAAGTAATATAATAATAATAAAGTGTGGTAGAATTAGTTAATTAATAAAAACACTAAAAACAGATAAATTAGTTTTCGTTGTGTGTGCTACATACATACATAATTTGTATTATGTCCGCATAGATTTATTACTTTCGAAGCAAATTATATGTATATACACTGTAGAAAGAATATCACTTACAACAAAACATGTACCCAAGATCCACATTTAATAGCGAGAAATAACCATTGATTTTTCTTCCCCCCGACGTGATTTGATGTAATATTATTATTATTATACCTGTAATTCCTTAAAATTATAGAAAACTTTGGACTGCATCTAATTCGAAAATGTGGACAAAGACAGACAAAATACATAAAGTAATTAATACCATGTAAAGAAATAGAATATCTACAGTTATTAAAATTTTAATTATGATGATAGTTTCAGTTACAAAACAGAGGAAACAATTTCGATCCACGTGTTTTGGCTATATATCTAGATATAGCGAATTGAAAGCGGAGTTGATGGATTTTGCAACAGATACCATATATATGTAATATACATACAATGTAAGTATAATGCATTATGAAATATATATATAGAGATATATATTGCAGGATGTGCATATTAAGTTTTTCAAAAATATTATATTATCACAACCGACATCCATTTACAGCTTCCTTTTTTAATATGTAAAATGTTTATCAGGAAAAGGCTTTATTTTTCGTATTTAATTAATGTTGTTAATTAAATAGAATATTGATTTTTGGTAATGAAAAGCTAAATAGAAACTATTTACCACACAGTAGTTTTGTTTCAATAGCACACCTCCGCCTTTAAAATAAAACAGCATAAAATATTGCAGGCTATAAAATGAAATGTGAAATCCAGATTGTTGTTGTTATAGCCGTGAGTCATGCAGAATATACTACAGTAGTATTATTATTCGATAGGAGGTTGTGTAGGCGTAGTGATTTGATTTTCGGCAGTGACCTTTCTCCTGCAGGGATTGCAGCCCCTCTGCATGCATTGTTATGTTCATGCATATAATTACGTCCACGTAGCGTGGGAATATTGTTATGAGAATTTGCCAAATGCTCATAGCATAGGGCATTTGAATTGACAGTTTTATTTGACTTGGAGACCGTTAAAAGGAATAAGTTTTATTGTTGGTTCCACCCCGGAATCCCAGACAACGACCAACACAAAAGAATACGCCCTTTCTCTTTTTTTGCCCTTCGATGGCCAACATCTAACATCTATCGAAACTCGTGCATTGGGAACCTCCGGGGTGAAATCAATAAATTTAACTCGACTGTACATACTCTTACTTACTTACGATTAGGTAGGTATATACAAGTACATTGATGATCTTCTTGTCTTTCGCTTTCTCCTCTGTACCAAAAATATGTGACCTCTAAATTTATCGATTCATTATTTGGCGTAATTGCCTCTGGTGTACGAATTCGGAGTTGTTATTATATTGAAAGTGTAAATAAATTGCAAGCGTAAATTCATTGCAGTTGTTACTAAATTTTACTAACGAACACCATTTTGATGTACGACAACAATATTGTAATTAATTGTAACTCACCCCGATCCACTCCATCAGAAGAAATAATGTTCTAAGTCTCTTTAATAATTTCTTATTCAAATGTAAAACAGATTCAAGAACTATGTATATACTTATGTATATTTTGCGGACAAGGAGAGAATCTAATTTTAATAATTCAAAACTGGAATTCGGAATCGATTGTCAGTCTCAAATAAATTACTCATTGGATCCTCAACTTTGAGCACTAACTTTCTTGGCATATTTAATTGCATCAAATCCATATTTTAGTATAATTCCAAGTGTTGTGACGTCCAAGAAGTACTCTCAATCCTGAAATCTTATCATTAGTCTTGGAAATAATTTAATCAATGTCGTCTCAATGACAGGAAGACTTGCAAGTTATAATGGCTAAAATTTGCGACAACACTGAGGATGACAGTAGCAAAGATAACCTATGGTAAGTCACTTTCCTATCCAGAAAGTAGATTGCATCAGTATTCGTCTAGTATATACTTATCAAGGACAACTAATCGTGTATAGGAGACCGTTTATTCGAAAGGAGAAAACTTTGCGGACGGAAAAGTTTTCAAAGTCAATCCTGATCAAAGGCTTTTCCTCACTTTTCTCTCCTTCTGTATGCTAACATGAATTTTCAAGAGTATATTTTTAATTTTATTCTGATGTTACTTGTACCTGCTCTTGGAAGACTCGTTGACTTGAAAGTAAATTTTTGCATCTGAAATTTTTCATTTGATGTCTTGGGTATTTTATGAGTGCTCGCGTATATAAGTATGTATATATTCAACATCTGGCTTGCATTAAGTGCATTTCCATAATTCTCCGAGACATCCGAGGGTGCAGCTGCTCCCCAACAGAGTTGAAGGAGTACAAAACAGTACAGTTGTAATATTATATTGCGGTATTTTTCAAGCTTTAAATTATAAAAAAGATAGATATACAAAAGCTTATTATATGTACCTAAGCTTTAAATAACACTGGTTCTTCTTATATAGTAGATATTGATTAAAAATGGAGGGACCTGGCTTGTCTCAACAGAAAGAATATTATTGCTGACACAAGTGCATAATGTATTCAAATACCCTCTAGACATTTTGCATCCAAGCAACGTGACTTTTGCAAAGTGAGTCCTGCAGTCGTTTTTCGTTTCGACCTGATTTCACAATGCAACTATAAAAGTCTTGCTGACTA
The DNA here is from genome assembly GCA_034696945.1 of Lipothrix lubbocki. NCBI lineage: Eukaryota > Metazoa > Arthropoda > Collembola > Symphypleona > Sminthuridae > Lipothrix > Lipothrix lubbocki. Next base: position 52,898 of record JAQGAK010000427.1, read on the forward strand.
ATCGTAAGTGATGTCAATGACTTGGAGTCGCTACAATTCGTGCTTGCAAGTCGTTTCTACTCACAATTACCTCCTGTAAAATGGCTTCGCAGGATTGAGATGCACAGTATCAGTTCAGTACCCAAGTCAGTTTCCAGTGCATAGGCACATTTAAACATCCAATTTAAAGCTTCGCAAAGTCGACTGCGCACAAATAAAGCTAATCTACTTACGCGGCTAGAAAAAATCCTAAAATTTAACCGAATTTTAGCTCAAATAGAACGGAGTTAGAGAATAGAAGTTGAAGGGGTCAAAGGCAAAAATCAAGTTTGCAAAGGAACAGAGAATATATGACGTCACTTTTTAGGTTTAAATGCATTGGCAGAATACAAGGTCATATGGAATTCAAATATGGAACGGATTGCAAAATTTACGTCTTTAAATTTTTAAAGTTGAAAATCGAAGGATGTTGGCAGTTTTGACAATGAGTAGAAGCTACAGATGTATTCAAAAAATTTTGGGCAGGGAGATCATGAGAACTTCTGCATTTGTGCCTCGAAAGAGCCAAAGGTTAAAAGGTTGAAATAGGGCCGTCAAGAGATTTACCTTTTTCATTCTTGTTAAATGTATATGAGCTGTGTAGATATGAATACATACATACATGTACTTGTTTGAGAGTATGTACTTTTAATAAATAATGATATTGAGCTTAGTTAGTATATTCCTCAATTCCCTTCCCATGCCTAGAGGAGTTATGACAGAACTACTAAGCAACTGTTCCTTGCCTTAGATTTATAACTATTTCTAGCCTTACCCCAGGGTTAGTTTCTAAAATGTATTTTGATAACACAAGTACAATTTATACGCTACTGTTCCAAAGCTGAGTAAAGAAACTACCGGAATTGTGTGCTAGTTCTCCCTTGCGAACCTTTCGACGTGATCTGTTGGATATGCCATGCATGCTATAGAGTCTCCGGAATGAACCTGGCCTTTGTTTGAACAAGGAACATTTTGAATGAATTCCAATTATTATCAGTTGACAGTACATATCTCCAGTTTTAGGTACAGTTACCGATCTGCATAGGGTATTGATTTATAATATGTATATTGCGTTCAAGGTATTTTGCAGGTTTAGGTATGGGCACAATTTCTTGCAAAATTATCAGGGCGTTAAAACCTCTAAAGCGTTAGTTAAAGCTTCCCTTGTAATTATTTTGTCAATCTGTACAATAATAAGTTGCATACATGTAGTTTACTTTCATAACTCAAATCAAATGTTTCTTTTCACATGTCTGGTGTTTAAGTTTGTATACAAAAGTACTTGCAGAATTCAAACAAACTGCACCCAAAAAATATTAAGACATTCTCTATATTAACTACATGCATTTTTTCACGAGATATTTAAGTGCTCAGCCACCGATGAAGATTATGTTTAACGTGATTGTTTTCAGTATTGCAGACTGAACACCTGAGTACCTACTTTTTGTATGTGCTTCTTGACGTATTGGGGATATTATAGATATTTCATTAATGAAGAATCTCCGAGTGTAAGTACCACGGATGTGAAAACCTGTTAGGCTCTAAATATAATCATGCACATGGTTTCTGACTTGTCTGCTATTTGCCGTGTAATAAATCAGCCATTTGTAGGTGTATCACATACAAACCTAAGTCAGTTGTAATCCTCTGTCAAGAAATCAAAGTGAAATTTATCAGAGATTTCCGTTACTGTGGGCGGCAGCATACGAAATCATACATCAAAAGAAACAAATTTCACGTTGGTAAATAAATATATGTGTGCCTTTGCTCAAGAAAAACCGCATGAATTTGTTTAGATCAGTTGTCCGCAGCAGTACAAATATAGTAGTTGCGAATGATGTGTTTACTTCCAATAAATTCGACAAGCAGCAGACGCAGACTAAAACAGCTCATATGCATGAATTGCTTAGCTAATGCTGCCAAAGGAAGTTTTTGCGAATGACACGTGCTTGGTAAGTATGCATACTTTTGATTTACACTACTAGGTCCATGGCTTCCTCCCAGTAATTTGCATAAACATTTTCGCATTTAAAAATCACGCTTTTTTTTATTATCACTCGCTATATTATAGATTATTACTATGTGATGATTACTAAGATGTGGTAAATACTAGAACTACACAAATTGGAAATTCTAAGAATTACTAAGGGTGGTTTTGGTTTCTTTTTTAGTTATTCGCATAGTAGTCCCGTTTTTATTAGTATAAAGCGTTACGAGTCTTTGAAAGTGAAAGTTCTCAACAGTTTTCACCACCAATTGGTGTATACATATAACAACTGATTTGCTGATTAAATTTCTTAGAAATTACATCAAAGCAGAAACTGTAGGTGCTTTTGAAAGTTAGCTTCAAATGTTAAAATATATGGCCTTTTTAAATTATTGTAGGACTTTTATACAGTTTAAAAATGGCATTCAAGGTCAACAATCCCGATAGATAACCTTGTACAAATGTATATACTCCTGAAACTGTGAATAAAATGTCTTATATGTGTATCTAATTATTTTTTGGTATAAGTATATGTATACCAAACCACTCATTATAAAATGTGCCTACTGTAAAACTAATAAATAGGGGGGGGGGTTTAACACAAAATCAAGCAACATTGAAAAAAAAACCATTTAATAAAGGTATAAGCTAGTTCTATGTAACTATAGGTAATTGAGCGTTAATGAGATAGCACTGTAATAACTGATCGGTTGAGTAATTCCTTAAAATATTACAGTTTATAGAATTCTTTCATAATGTATTTAAAATCTTTGTTGTTAAGGAGGCAATTAAGTTTCAGTTGTTATTTTTAACCCCCTGGAGCCTTAAACGTGATTGGTACTAACTTTGTCACATAAAATGTGGGTGTTTAATTTGTACATGAATCGAATGCTGAAGAGTAATTTAGATGCTAGCATCTGACAACTGTCAAATAAATGTATTCAATAGAGGGAAATGTTGCGCAGATTATGGAAGATGGATTATGATTACATGGCCTATGTTGAGATAACCCGGAGCAATATTACACAGGTAATTGCTTCTGTTTCAGCAAGGCAAATGGAGTGAAACTGTATGCAACTATGTATCTATATGAACACATTATATTTAGTGCAATGTTTTTAAGGACGCACATACAATTATTAACACTCATGAAGGCTTAAAAACCCACACAGTAACTTTAAGTCTCTGTAACTAAAAGCAAATATTTACAGTAATAATGGCCACGACTAAAACAATGCCAACTATGACGATTTTCCAATTTACGTAACCAATATAATGAATCTTCTTTTGCAAACACGTGCGTGAAAGCCCCCGCATATACTTTAAATGTGGGCCGGGCACCAGAAGCAATACATGATAAGAAGGAAACCAAACATCATGAAATTAGTAAAAACACAGTTTTACTCTTTGTTTTACTTCTCCTGAGATGTTACCCGACAGACATGAGAAAGTCAAACGTAGGTCTAGTACGCCCAACTTTACCACGTAGAGTGCACGAAAGATATGAAGGTACCTATGTTAAAGTGCTTTTCTTTTCTGCTTATTCATTGTTTTTTCAGGCTACGTCTTTTTTACTTTCATACATTTTTTACTAGGGATAACGTCATTTCAGTAATTAGAACTATATGTATGCATGAAAAATATACTCAAACATAATTGAGGTCTTTATTATAGGTTCTTTTTAGCTGTAAGTTTGAGATTGAATTTATACACATATATATATAAATGTTTGCTTATAATTCCGAGACATCAGCTGGTGTATCAAGGCAAGGACGTCGTTCATGTGGACTATTTTTTGACAATGAAATTAAGTTAGTTCAAAGATATGACACTTATAATTAATGTGTTTTGTACACGTCTCAGGAGCAGATATGAGACTGGGAAAATTATCAGTCTTCCAAGGACCACCACTTGAAATATCGTATTAATTCCTACATACACATCCCCAACTATGTAGGAGTTTTGTAGGTTCTAATGAAACGAATCATGTTTTTCCAGTAGCAGAAGTAAAGTTTTTGTTTCATCCATCCCTAGACTTTTGTTTGTATTTAATTTACTTACTGTTATAGGGCTATGTTTACTACAGTAAACCTGTATATACATATATACATAGCTTCTTGCCATAAAAGATTCAGAAATAGCCAAACCAGAGACTGGTATAATAAGAGTTAGAGTATATTTTTCGTGAAACCTCTATGAAATATTTACGAAGCTCTTTGGATCCTTTGTGTAAATATCATTCCAGTCGGTCTTTGCTTTCTCATACGGCTTTATTTCTCTCCCCATAACCCATGTATTTGACATATATGTATCTCTATATTAAGTACTTTCACCAACTTTCGCTTACGCCATTGGTGTGTGGTGTCAGGGAGACGGACATGTTTTAGACCTACTTTTTCTTATATATTTATATATTTTACGTCTGGTGTATAGGCTCCTAAATCTTTGATAGGATTTCATCCTCCTAGAAATTCCCCAGTACCCTTCCTATGGGCTATGATAGTTCACATTGTTTTACTTTACATCTTGATCGGCTTAGTTTTTATGTCCATACAAAGGATTTCTCACACTTGCTTTCTTCTTACTTCCCACACACGCAGTCACACATGCAGTTGCACACACACACATACACAAAAACGAAAAGCAATCCGCTTCCAAGACATAAAATATTGTCTTCACAGTTTCGATTTCAACTTACGCCCGATACTGCCCTGTACAGAAGATACATGGGATGGGAGTAATAAAAACCAACAAGAAATTCAACTCTTGTCGTCATCTCTTCAAAGAAAAAATAAAATTGAATACGACGAGTGTTATAGACGGAAGACAGGTTGCATCTCAAATTTAGCGTTTTTGTGCGTTTGTTGTGTACGATGGGTAATGAACGGGTGGGAAAGGAAGAATAGAGTTGAAGCAGTATGCATATTTAGACATAAACAGGATGCAATTCAACCATACCTGTTTTCTAGTAAGTTGCATACTTATGTATCTGTGTGATGTACATGTCCTGTAGTAAAGTCATGTTGTAGTTTAACTTTAAATAGCTCTAAGCTCATTGTGCTACTGGATTTCTCCCTTTTACGATCGCTGTTACTTTTCTTGACTGAATTCCTTCGCATTAGTCTGTTAAGAGTTATATATGATTCAAGGTTATGTTTTAGTATTTTAAAAACTTGGTGTGTACATATAAAAATTTGACACATACATAAAAGAATGTTGGATAAAAGTACATGGTAGAGTATATTTCTGCAAAGCAAATGATTGTCAGCAACGTTGCTTCCCATGGGATACCCTGTGACTATCATTTACGGGTACATTTCAAAATATTATATGTGACGTCAAAGCATTGCAACTTCTATTTCTGTTGGATTATGGGAACGTCGGTACATGTTAACAGCTACTCTCAGCCCATGGAGAGCTATGTTCCTAAACACACACGAAAAAGTTCTAGGATTCTTTGACTTTTTATGTAAGCTATAATTGTCGTAACAGCTCATCGGTGTACCATAATGAATACCTAAAACGGCCAAATTTTCCCTTTTATATTTGTGTCTAAGTTCTATATAGATACATGTAATTATATACACATCTCCACAAATGCTCCCATCATGAAAATTCCTTCCCTGTTTATGCGGTACACCATATGGTTTCATTCTGTGGAAACTTTGAGTCATCCACACAAAAAAGTTGAGCCTGCTTTAAATAAGACACAACTTATATTATGTACTTAAAAGACGCCTTTTGGCAACTAGTTTGTATCCACGGGTTATGTAAATAAAATGCATATAACCACATATTACATGAAGTCCCAAATTTAACACAATAAAAAATGTTGTCCAGGTTTTTCAGTTAAAAATTATTTCATTTTCTTTCAACGACTTCCTCTTGGACGTACATTTAGTTGTGTATGCGTTGATGTAGTATGTACAAGTTTGAAAAGACTTCTCCCTGCGTTTGTTGAAGTTCATAAGCATCTTGGAATGTTTTTAGTATACATGGACAAGCTCTGTGACACTCCAGTCCGACCCGTGGAGCAACAACTTTAAATGAGAAAATTCAAAGTGGAGCTCTGGGGAGAAGTAAAAGGCGCAATAGAAACTTGGGCCTGGTTTTATAGTTTTCACCCTCAGCGTTATTCTACATGTGGACGCACACAAATACATTTGTCTGAACATTGTAGTACCCTTTTGTTAGAATATATGTTTGCATATACTAGAAACCAATGGCAGATTCCATGGTGCTGTTAAAAACGTGATTTCCTGGAACAAAAGCCGCTGTGACGGGCTAAATTTGACTTTGCTTCTATGTATTTCTTTTTCTGTCATTCCAGCTTTCTTCACGTTTTCTTTATCTTTATTGAATAACGCAACGAAGCAAATAATAATTTTTCAGGAAGACACTTCAGCGAATTGTATCATATCTTTTTGAAGTTTTTTGTTGTTTGTTAAAGTTGTTTTTCTGTTCCACAAGACTTACATACCTACTTACTGTATGCGTTATATATTGCAATGTACATATATTATAAAGCTTGTTGTGTGTACTTGGGGTTGCTATATTTACTTGTGTGTATGTTTACTTTTGTAGGTGATTATATAATATTTTGCATATACGCTCTATTTTCAGAGAGTCGTACGATAGGCAACACTTAAGAAAATATTTTGAGATGTAAATATATGAAATAATTTAGCATATTTAATTTCGTTGTTGAGGAAGATTTAGGAAGAGATAGTCAAGCCAAAATTTGTAAGCAACATTGTAACCATTAATGCGTTGTGTATATTCTCAGAAGCTTGTGCTTAGTTCTTCGAGACAATGATCCCACGGCGAGGTATAATGTACAAATATTATGTCCAAAGATGAAGGAAAATACTATAGGCAAAAGTACACACAAAAAAACAAAATGACGCAAATGACCGTAGATTCGAAGTTAACACAATGAGGTAGTTTTGCGTGGGAAGGCAATTTCGCTGTGTTAGTATCTATTGCGTAAATTTATCTTGAGGAAAGGAAAAGTGACTGCTGTTATTATTATTCTATAAAGGTACTTTACACTTGGGAAAACCCAATAGGCAGTACTATCTTCCTCGCTAGCTTGCCCTTTCGTTCATATAATAATGCGAGGGAGCATGAAACTTTCATCCTACTATACATTTACTGCTCGAGGAGCGCAATCTGAGTGTGCAAGTAAAGTTAGTGCTGGGGATAATGGGAATATCCATACACTGTAGTATTTCCAAAAAGGGCGGAAATTAAGTCTAAACTTTTTCCATCAAGAATCTCTACCAAGAACTGTAAAACGATGCATGAATTGTCAACGAGTACATTGCTTCGTGTTTATGTATTTTGGAGCAAATTATGGTAGCTGAAGATTAGCTCGCTGTATAGAATCTCTTCAGACAAGTATACGTGATCATTACTCCAGCATAGTTACATAAGTCTCAAGAGGTTCTGTTAGTTCTGAAGAACTGGATTAAACGTTACTGGTATTGTAGCTCGGGCTGTCAGTACCTTGGCTTTACCAAGAAGTAGACCTAATTTTAAAACACCTGCCTAATACAAGTCATGATGAATTTAGAGCCGCCGACTTTCGCAAGGAATACCACCCACACTTGTCACATCAGTGACTGTCTGGAATCATAATGCATGAAGATTGATCGGAACAAAAAAGGACAAAACGCCTAGCATGAATAATATAGAAACATAGAGTGTTATAATGTAGTACGCAAGTATTTACTCAGCATTGTTATTCAAGCAAATAAACACAATATGCATTATAAACAAAGTGCTACAGTTGAAAGATTGCTATGTATAACTGACATATGGTACATTTCAGACTTAAACTGCCTGTCGAGTTCCTGTTACTATTGCAACCTCTAGGCAGACCTATGTAGGCATGTTAACTTTAGATCATGTAGGCGTATTGGAAGGGTTTGCATAAGACAAATTGTAAAGTTGCTTGTATTATACATACAATAATAAGTAATTCATTGACATTTTTGATACCTCAATCTGCCCACGCAGAAGCTGGGAAATGTTCAACCTTTAGAGATTTCTAAATTTCATAAGTCAAAGTAATAATAAATTATTTGCTATTCCACTCGTGATATAATGTAGACTTTAGTCTATCTCTATACTCATGTAAAATTCGTGATAAACAACAAATAGGCAGGGAGAATCGCCTTTCTGTGTTCAGGTTAAATCTTGTTTGACAAACTTTTCTCTTAATGCTACTACGATCTCTCTCTTCAGACTGTCGAAAATTCAACTATGAACCTTTGAGTGGAATGGGAGCCTGTCATTATTTGACAAGTTCTCCAAGCTTCCTTAGAAATCTTGTTCTGTCTATATCAACATGCTACTGTTTGTTTGAAAGGTAAGCGATAATTGGCCCAAGTCAGATGTCAAACTCTGTCAACTGTTTACCCAGATATAATGTAATTATGTACTTATAATCCAAATGAGATCGTATGGAGAAATTATAAAGAACGTTAAACACAGAAAACATGATCCCCTGATACTTCGTCATTCAAATGTGAAGACCTGATGTTATAGATTGTAGAACTTTATCGGGCGTTATTAACCAGAAGGTTAAGACAGACTTTAGTTTGTGAGCGAAATGAGATTGACACTCATGTGAAGGTTAGATTTCCATCATGATCTATCTAATCTGATGACTAACAAAGGGCAAAACCTATCGTTTATTGGTAGTGCCATGGGTTGTAGAAATGTTTGCCGATTGGCTGATGTACAAAAGCAAAGAGTGACGTATATAAATGACACCATCGGCTATTTCGTGACCTGCCGGTAGAAAAGCCAATTTACTTTCTATCTAAAGTAAGTTGTTTTTGTGTGGGCCACGGGAAACGGTATTTCCATTCAGCCATATAAAGAACCTGTTATGATTCTCGAAGCTTTTCTGATTATATTTATGTGTGTTTCAGACTTGTTTTTAGCTATTGCGTGTGTTTATAGGACTTACTGCATGATGCGACCACTGCACTGATCGTGAATCTAAATCCGTGGTTGATGAGTCTATATGAAACCTGAAATTAACTACCCTCTCAATGGCAAGAAAATTATTAAATCCATGGACTTCAAAACAACCTCTCTTAATGTTTTCGCCAACACCGAAAGTGTTAGATCCTCTAAATCTAAGTCATTAAAGGAGCTTAAGACGTAGTCACAATCCATATTGTATATACACACCTTTGCCATTCAATGAAAGTGAGTCTTCGTTCTGAGTACATTTTGTTGTGATGGGTCTGTAGTGCTGACAGTCTTGACGACTACTTACCGTAAGGCCCATTTCAACCTGTCATGGGGCTTACATACGTACATTAATTATATAGTTTTACTCATTGATATATAATAATGTCATGCCATTAGATGAGCAATCTTGCCTGTGTTGCGTAGGTAGAAAAGTAGGGTAAATCTTGCAGTTTTGACATTCATCTAATAACTCAGATGCCGTGGAAAGAATTTGAGGTTTATGTCAAACTCTTTAATTTCAGAGCAAAAATGATCTAAAAAGAAACTACTGGATATGAGCTAAAATCATCGCCAAGAGAGTATATAGGTATACATCGCGAAAGAATAGCATTTGACGCCTGAGGTACATTTTGACTATGACCAACATGAATTTTTATTTAAAATTCTTTGTCAATAAAAATATAAAAAACTAGCTTTGAGCCCATGCTTTGCATTGCACAGGTGATAAATTCTTTTCGCCCATCGTCCAAAAAATTGTCACTTTTAGGTTAATTAATTTAAAAAAAAATTATTTCTCAGATGTGGTTTAGCATTTGTAATCTATATTTTGTGATTCTACTCCGGCATCTTATATTTAATAAACATTATGAATTTATACTGAAATATCATTTTCATGCTATAGTCTTAACCTTTACATGTTTTAATACATTATTATTATTTTTTGGAAATACTGACAAATTTTTATTTCATTTTGTTTTATACATAATTAATTTTAAATATAGTTTATGAAATTTATAATATAATGTATAAATATTATTTATTTTTATATATAATTGAATTTAAAAATAAAAATTAATTTGAATGTTTAAATTCATGTTCATTTAATTAAATGCATTCAATTACGTTCAAAATAATTTGAATATTTTACATTAATGGCTCCTCAGGTCAGCTCCGCCTGTTTTGAAATCAAGCCGTGAGCATTTGACAACATGACAGAGATTTACCGTGAATATACATAGGTGAAGATACATTAATAAAGTAAACTCAAATTCGTTACAAAATATTATGTACTTATGTATGTACCCCTTATTTCTATCATAATTATCGGCCAATACGGACGAAATATATTCTTGCGTTCTCGGGATATCTTTTGAGGGACGTGCTTATAGACGGGGAGAGGGTAATTTTATTTATTGTGCGTCTCATAATACCCACAAGAAGAGCTCAACAAAAGTGTGACAGTCTGATATCGTCAAAGGTCGAGAGACTTACTGCTCATTGTAATGGTGGAATGAGATGAGTGCTAACTCAAACATTTACAGGATCTAAAGCTGATTATGTATTTATTTTAATCCCAATCTCTTTTGAAATTCTGCAAATCCTTAAGGTTAGCAACGCTCTCGTTAAGTAGTAAAAGTTCCTTCTTAAACTTCTATATCTTGTCGATGAAAAGAATACTTTAACTTATTATATGTATGTATGTACAAAAGTACATTTCCTACGTTGTATTGATCTAGGTGTACAGCGTACACTTTGGTCTTTAACTTTACTCCAAGCACATCTCTGTCTATAAACCCAAGTAACCGAACTGTCAGAAATGTTCATAGTTATGGTAATTATTGTTGTCTTTGCTGAACCATATAGAACATGGAGTACTCTACTAAAGGTTACTTGTTATTTCATGAGCAGACACACACTGAAGCGATTGCAGCAAGTTGAAGACTGAACGTTCTGAAATTATAACGTACCTTTTACTGTAGCTATACTTTGAGAATATTATATCAATAGCAACTCAGTACTCAGTGCTTGTACTCTTGAAACTTTTATAGATCGCAAGTTGATTCCTGAAGTTACAAAAATTTTGTTGCATCAATTTTCTGGACACGTTTTGAGGAATTTTTCAAAAAGGGAGACAAAGACTTTGGAGTGAAGTTTTGTACCGTAAGCGCTATGTTCCATTTGTACGTCTTTGTTAAATCTAGATATACTTTCCATCCTTTGTAGATACTTGTTTAGAGTTAGAGTCTCAGTTAGTATAAGAATATATAAACTGCGGATTCAGTTGTAACGCATGTTGTAACATTCGAAGTGATTCTTGCTACATCCGAGCTGACAGTCTGTCTTGAGCTTCATGTTCAACGAGAAGTTGAGAGGTGAATTGGAACAAGTAGGGAGTGAGCATATATGTTAGGCATTTAACTTCCTGGATTTTCAACGGGATTTCCGAAACTTTTTTCTTTTATATCGTACAATATGTATTCTTGTAAATTTAGCACATGTACCTTATATGTACATACAGTGGATGTACGTATTAGGCATATATAAACCTGGCTTTTGTTTGAGAAACGGTAGAAAATGGTGAATGAATGCAGTCGTCATGGCGCTGTTTGCAGAAGAAAGACTGTTAGCTGTTGTTTCAAATATATGCACGACTGCATCTGCAACGTAAATAAATCAAGAAAATATTCGAAGGAATTGAACTGTATAGCAATATCTTTGTACAAAAAAGCTGTGAACCATGAAATGAAAAATCTTCCTTTGACAGTCCGATTCCCAGCAAGTTCCTATACTGCAAAGGAGAATTAAGTAGTCAAGCACAGAAGAATTATTGCTAATGTGGAAAGGTCACATGAGGGTTTTGTGTAAAGAGGAACTGGATACTCATTGCACAAGGACAGACTTATTGTATTAATCCTATAGTCATTCGTGACATAAATTATATGATATTATACATTGAATATTATAATCTCGATTTAAAATCTGTTTCATAAATCCTCACATGCAAAGACCTCTTGTACATGAGTGTGGAATTTCAGAAACGCCATGCGTGGTATTTAGTACCAATTTAGAGAAATTATAGTTAATTACTGAGTACGGGTAGACAGGACATGGAATACCTGGCAAGAACACATACTTGAAGCGTATAACGCGTGCTGAAGCTAATGATATTAACATGAATAATTGTTTCCAAATGATATTTTATACTTGTAATAAAATGAAATGATAAATATCCCAATCTACATCGCTCCAAATCCCTCCTTTTCTGCACACACACATGATGAATGCAAATGTCATGCTAATGGCTTTACCGGTGGGTGCAATGCTTTTCGGGAACCCAATGCTGTTACGTACGCTGTGAGTGTATTACTCACAATAATTCAGTGGATTTCGCCGATAAGCATGAAATCTCCGACAAACAAGTCATGTTGTTGTTGTTGCTGTAAAAATAGAAGGAGAACACATGATTTTGATAAATCCGTTTGAGTATTGTGTGATTCTAGGGTAGCAAGGTTACACTTTTTCTAACATTACTAACAGAAGAAACATGCAGATGTATATACATATTTACTTTTTTAATATTCATATATGTATGCTAATCACATTCCTTTATTTTTTTTCATCTTGCCCGTTGTTTGCAATTGTACAATACTACATTGTATTTAATACTTTCCTATACCAACTCTTCCGCCAACTCAGGCTCCATTTTATTTGATATACATTGAGAAATTTACTTCATTAGAGTTCTCCACATGCTTTCTACGCGATCATAAGATATATAACCCATGTTGTCACAATCACAACCATGAAATAGAAGTTGTATGCAGGTCTTGGTGAGTTTTAGGTTACCCTAAAGTATTACTTCAGGTAGGTCTACCAAACCTGTTTGCGTGTTTTGAGGCAGAAAATGCTACTAAAAATTGAGTAAATTAGACGATCGAAATCAACGTGTTGAATTCTGAAATAATATTATAAGTAGATATAAGTACAAGTACATTTGTATGTATGTTGTATGTATATTTTGCGCAAGTATTGCGCAGTTGTACATAATGATTTTGAGTATACTTACATATGGTATTAGGTATATTGAAAGTTGTCGAGGTCACACGTAAGGTACTGGTTTATACAAGATAAATAGATGGGTGTCTATAGCGCAGATTTTAACTACATCTACGAAAAGAAAATAAGCACCATGAAATACAAAACTTTATTGCACTGTTTTTATTAAATACAATTGTTATTTTTCCTGTAGGCACCATTACTTTTATTTACTTTCCCAACTCTAGATTAAATTCCCTGACCTTACCTACATTCTTACATCTCACATAAGCTTCCGATTCATAAATATGTATATTCCTTTGTAAAAGCTGAAAAGGTATGTGAAAGGAAGTTTTGCGATGTCGTCCAACCGTGTGCGGGAGCGTGACAAGCCGAGATGATAAAAGTTGAACGAAACAGTCGGATTCAATATTATGAGCCAATGAACTAGCCAATCTTGTTTCCTAGCTATAAAAACAATGTAATAACTCCATTCGTACAACAAAAGCATAAGAAATTGCATTTACTTTATAATGAACTTAATATACATAGATACGTACATAATATGCCACAATATGAATTTCACTCGTAACTTCTAACACAAAAGTTACACCAAAATTATTTGAGACTTTCTGTATTACAAAATCAAGCTTTATTCCACGAATTCCAAGTCAACAGATACACACGAGAAGCTTTGTATGTATAAAATACTTAACCTGAGGAATCGTTTACCCTCAAAGTTACAGGGATCTAATTATCTAGAAAAAGTTGGTTCGACTTCCGTTGGAATTTCTTACAAGAAGATTTCCTTCAGTTTGTGATTTCCTTTAGAGTTTAAGAAACGAGGAAACATTTACCAAATGTCAGCGATTTCACGTGAACAAGTTCGTCACACACACGAGGTTGAGGGACATGGGATTGGCCAGTCTAGTAAACGTCTTTGGAACTCTGACGCGTCTCGAGGAAACTTGAGAGTTTCATCAATGTCTTTGATGGAAATGCTTGCCTCAACATTCTTAAAACTTGCCATTGGTTTGTCCCCTTGCAGTGAGTATAAAGTGTCGCCAAAGCGTTGTTCCACACTACGTAGTACCTCTGGGACTCAGCGAACTGTGGAAACTTGTCATGTGGGAATAACAGATGCTGCTGTCATATAAGAATAACGTTTCAAGCCAGAAGTTAGATTGCATTCAATTACTAAATTATTCTGTCTGGTAGACTCGGAGAAAGTCACAATGCTCCTACAAATTCCCGTTTAGTACGTAGGTATATGATTAACTCTTGTTTCCTTTTAACATACAAAAAATTTTTATTTCATAAAAGCAAAAGCTTCGAAATAAATTCCCAACAGGATGAACTTGAATAATTGCTTGACCTTTCCCGGTTCCATTTCGTAAGACAAAATTTATCCATAGTACATCAGTAAAAGAGAAAACTAATAGGAGGAACAGGAACCAACAGAGATAATTCTAGTGCTTACCTAAATTGCTGGAGTGTAATTTAAAGTAAACTTGTTACTCCTACTGCACTTAAATTATTGCTATACATCATCCGCAGATAACCAAAGTTTTCATTTTCAGAAAAACTTGTTTTACATCGCTTCACTTCCGCACGCTACCACATTTCATACTCTTTATAGATATGTATGCCTGACTGTCAGATGGATTCAATTGTGATAGAAGCGGCAGCATTGTCATTGACTCTGGTGAATGGATAAGTCCTGAGTTATTTTAGCACCTTTCCATCGCATTACATCAAATGAATTTTTTTTGAGTAGATTGAACAAGCTGAAACCATAGAATTGGTACTCCTTTTCCATTTATACATACACTCCGGTCTTACTTTGTCTGATCCTTGAAAGAAAATATAGGACAAAAGAAAGGGAAAATTGTCCCATAGAAACACCAGCCGTCCTTTCTATAGCAAAGGCAGTCAAGATTGCCAATTTTCTGTGTGGTTATGCACACATACCACCAAGCTTTTCTTCCGGCATCATATATTATGCTATATTATTGCCTATGAATTCTTGCTTCGCTTTGTGTTTCATCTGTGTAAAGCAGTACGGTGTAGATTGGCTCAAGCCACTGTATAACTTCGTAGGTGGGTAATGGCATTTCCATATGACAGGCATAGCAACGGTGCATGCATTACTTAGGTATCTACTACTTCGGTAATACAATTGTGCTTTCACTCACTCAAGTTGCTCCAGTTTCAAAGGCCGAGGCCAAGTGCTTTTGTACTTATTCATATTTGTAGAAAGGAATGGGCAAGTAGCTGCGTAGTTATATACTTATACGTAGTAACAAAGTATGTTGTAATAGCATACTACATATTGTAGATACGTAGATATCCATGCATAGTGTACTTTCGAAGGAAACAAGACGAGCATGATGGATGGGATCAATTTATCTTTCTTTCACAGCTCCCTGCTTCTCCAGTAGATATGTAACTACATTTATACCCATAAGCTGTAATATTTGGTAAGTGTTGCAGAAGCAATGAAAAATACCAGTTGCATATTATTGTGTAACATTATTGGCCTCAACACTAATACACTCTCAAAAGTACTTGTCATTTTCTTTTCTCTTCCTCCTCGCAATTTTCTTCATACCCCGGCGGATGGAGGCTTGAATTGTGCTTCATGGTGTAATAAGTATGTATATACATGTATATATATACAATACCATTGTAATGCATGTCTTGTATGCATCCCACATTTTATTGTCTACTTACGTATACTCTTTCATATCTGCATTGTACTTTTACTGCAAGTACGACATTACGCCCAGCAGGGGCACTTTGGAATTCAACCGTCTTGAACTTTTGCAAGGATGAGTTTTATTATAGAGTATGCCTATATTTACATACATGTAATGTACATACTGTATTTTAGAATTTTCAACTTCATGGATTTTCAAGATTTTAACAGAATTATTTCAACTTCTCTGGTACTATTGTACAATGAAAGACGTAAATGTACTTTATTCTACTAAAGAAATCACTGAACTTTCTCCAAGTGGTAATTCCAAGTAGACTAACTTCTGTTGAAGAAAGTACCATGAATGGATTCACTACCCACCCTCGTATTCATACAGGTGAATGATCAGGAAGAGGCTACAGAAACACTTCTTGCTGAACGGCGGATATGCTATTTTTTCTACAACCATGAGCATGATTCAACAAAAATATCTCTCTTCCAATGGACTTACTGTACATTTATTGGCACTATTTTACAGCTTGAACGAACTTGCTCTTACAAGCGTGAAATCAGGCCAGGATGCTGCACATTACATGCAGACAAGCAGTAAACTAAAGGCTGAGCCTCGTTTAGTATGATTTTCCTTTTATAAATAGACGTTCACTTTCTCTTTAATGAAGCCGTTCTGTTCGATAAACTGCAGTAGCTTCTGCTTGATGAGGATGATTTGACTATACATGTGAACTTAATTTGTTATTCTATGGTTTATATTTTAGAGGTTATTGTTTTATTATACTTACACAGTTATACTGCATTACTAAATATACTGCTGTTTTAACACAATGTTGTCTTTACAGCTATGCCTTTAGATTTTAGAAATCGCTCATCAGTTGTTTTAGTGTTTAGAAGCATGTTTGATAGTATTTCTTCACGACTTCAGGAATTTATTGCACCAAGCGTGTAGCTACCGGGGAAAACTAGAATGTTTCGTGTATGTATTACTCGCATATTGGCTCAACAAGTGCAGTGTGAAACATGTGAACATTTCAGCATTATTACACACAGTATATACACTGTGTACTATATAATATGTACAAACAGGTTTATTGTCTTCGCTTGTAGTTGAATTAGCTGTTTTGTTGTATCAAAAGGTGCAAATTGGGAAACAGTAGGAAGCACTTTATCATACGAATAAAAGCGATCGTGTATTCTTCATCGAATTCTTCTTTCAGCGTACGGAAGTCTACAGTGACTATGGTATGTGCATTCGAAGCTTTCCCATTCAATTGAATCTCCTCCATTTCTCCATTCTGCTGACAAGGTGGACTTGACAAGAAAAGAAATGCGTAGAGGCACGATTCCAGTGCTGTCCGGGAGTATTATAGTGATGCTATTTAGAAGTTTCCAGTTAGCAGAGACAGATTGTTAGTTGTGCATTGGACTCTGAATAGAATGCTTGTAGAGTTTCGACTCCCATGCCTTGCTGACTTGCATACTTAATTGAACAAGAAAATATCGAATATATGCTACATTTGTATCATTAAGTATAGACGCTAAGCTCTCATATACATACTGCAGTCGACTTCTCATGTTGACACAAGTGTATTAACTCATGTAATTTATTGCTGACCGAATTTTATTTCCTCATGAGAAGCCATGTCAGTCTATATACAAAACTAAAGTATAGACAGTATAGATGTGTTTATATACTGTGGACATGCTTTCCAGGCTCACAATCAGATGGAACTTACAATGGTGGTAACTAGGGGATATATACATATATATACAAAAGATTTTCATACGAAAAGGATTTTCATACACAAAGGAGGCCAGTCCGGTACATCTACATATTTCTTCAGAAAATCTCGTAAATTTACATCCTAAAGGGTAACTTCTATGAAATCCTAAAGAGTTACCAACCAAGCGATATGCAACGCCCAGGGGATTAACTTGTTCAATTGCAACGTCAGTTTGCTTGTATTTCAAACACCTCCGTCTGCTTGCCGGAAGTTAAAACAGTTACAATAGCAATAATTTGATTCTGAAATATGGCTTAAAGTTTATTGTAATACCGGAATCAGTTTTATTTCAAATGCATATGATATGCACATTATAAATGTTTGTTATCATCGTGCTACAAACATAATTAAATTCAGGGGTCGTACAACTTATCGACCCTCAAGTACATGTACATAAGTCCCACTCCTTCTCAAAATTGTTCCGCAAAAGCTTCCGAATTGGTTCACATATTATTGGAATATTTTGCTTTCAGCCTTGTTTCCGATACAATGTAACTTGAAATGCATTACATTTAGAAATTGCACACTTATGAAGTTAAAAAAAATAGTTTTTTAGAATAATATAACTTCGAGCTCTCGAGTTATTTCTTCTCCAATTGTATGCTAACAAGGATGTAAAGCTACGCTCTACCAAGTTATTTCGAGGTTCTGCTTTAGTTTCGCGGCATCGAGAGAAAGCTTGCAAGCTTTCGCTCTTGCTTTCAGGCCTAATTTACATTTCCGACAAAATGAACTGCACACATAGTCAACTCATATGTGGAGCAGCAAGGCTTCGTGGTAAAATACAAACCACACAGGTACCTTTAGCTTCCTATGGTACAGAAAATATCTTCCGCTTTCATAAATTGTCTGTTGAGCGCCCGGTTTCACTTTGGAGCCTAACTTAACTATAGTATGTTCGTAGTTGCTATATCTATAATAAAAAAAGAGGCGGAAATTATATTAAGGCATGAAAATATAAAGTGACTCCATGCACAACAGGCAAAAGGAAATTACGAGTATTAGCCCCAGCTGGAAGATTTTGAATGTGTGAAAACCTTTGTTCGGTCTGAATAAGTGTGTCATCATAGAAGGAAAAGACCCTTGAGCAACTTGTACGTCTTGCGGTTTAAAAATTCGTGCGTTAACGTTCTCTTGTCTCGCACTTTTACAGGCTTTACGTATTTATTTTCTGGGTTCGAAGTTACTTAACAAACCGATGTGGTCAACAAGCTCATGAAATTCAACATGGATGGTAGTCTCACATACTACTTGTAGCATATGAAAATGGATTATATTTTAGTATTACACAAAAGTAATTATAACCATGAAAAGGAATACGTATTCAAAGGACAATTTGCAATATCTGCATTCACAAAACTTGTTACTCACATGTCATTGTTCATATTCAAAAGTTATTTCCCGGAAGCCTAAACTTTATAATTGTATATGTCATCAATTGAACTTGTTGAAGCTTGCTAAAGTATCAATTCAAAGAGTAAACAATTTTTTCTTGTTTGCATTTTTTCATTCAGCTCGAGTCCATGACAAAGGCTTATACCAGTGACCTTAAGGAGTACCTTTGTATAAGGTTTGGGTATAATACAAAGCAAACAGGTAATTCATACATAGCGGGTCGTGTAAACATATCTAAACTGTTTAAATACCCTGAATTATTCAAACTCGCCAACACAATGCATTATTGACCGTAGCATTCCGACAATAGACTCAGGCTCAAATGCTACGAAAAGCAGGTTTTCAACATTCAAATTCTAGTCAACCTCTGGACAGTGTTTAATCGCACTGGTCAAAAATTCATGAACATTGTGCAACAATTGACTACATGACGTACGTAATTACTTTCCTTCGTTCATTATTTCGTGGAACAACTCCTCAACTACATGTAATTTTACCATTTCCGCCACGCTTTATACATAGCACTTTTGTTCCTTGGCCACAATACAGGACATGAGTACTCGGAAGAATGTTTCAATGGATCCATGATTCTCTTGATTTTATTCCAGCCACGCTTACTTACAAATTGATGCATAGAACAAAAATTCAAAGTTGAACCATCGCTAAACCCTGGAGGTTTTCTGTATACCTAAAACTTTTAAATTTATGCTTTTGTATGTGCAAGTTGCTAAAAATTATATGTATTCCTCTGTAAAGGTTAAATACAAAAGATTCGCTATCCTGTTATTTTGAGGAGACGGAACTGGTGTAGATATGGGCTTTGATGTATCAATAGGTATTGTTGGGAACAACCGTTGGAAATTTCCATTACAGTATACATAGATAAGGTAGACCTCCATGATATCAAGAAATAGTGTGGCACTAAATTTTATTCAACCCTCCTCCTCAACTCTCATCTTCCCCGAAAACAATGTTACTAAATTGATTTCAGAATGATGTGATGGAATACTGTGAACCACCACTTTGGCTGCCTAAATTAATCACGTTTCTCGTTCCCCAGATCAATAACGAAGTTACCTATAGACCTGCAAGTATAGTAGTATAAGTATACTTGTTTGTTGTTTTGGTCTTGTCTTGTCCTCCCT
This sequence comes from Lipothrix lubbocki, assembly GCA_034696945.1. Classification (NCBI taxonomy): domain Eukaryota; kingdom Metazoa; phylum Arthropoda; class Collembola; order Symphypleona; family Sminthuridae; genus Lipothrix; species Lipothrix lubbocki. The sequence continues at coordinate 72,965 of JAQGAK010000427.1, forward strand.
ATTACTTTGTTTTATACAGCTTGGGGAGGGGATTCATCGCTAATAATTCCCAAAAAATCAGAGTGACAGTCGATTATTGCGTAAAAACTACCACTTCGTCACTAATGCAGTGCTTAGTTTTAAGTTTCAATTTGCTTTTATCTCGTTATGACAGCATATTTGGGAATGCACTTCGCAGATTTTCTAACATGAACTGTACTTTCACAGATTTTTTAACCTGTATTATATACATACTTACATAATACTTACGTTTTATCGTATATTACCGAGAATACAATGTAAACATGCATGATGAACGAGCTTGTGAGTTCTTTTGAGTAAACACATCTATTAGAAGGTACGCTTCTAGAGGTAAATGTGATAATTAAGTTGTCGCTTCTCTAATCTTCGTAAATTTTAGCTTTGATGCTTTGGTGAAAGCACATAAGCATTTATAGTGGTTCATGTACTGAAGCATCCTGAAAGCGCTCCAATATAGTTTTATTTGTGTTAGATATGAACCTACATAGATATTATGCCATAACAAGGGAGGAAACTACTCAACTGCGCTACATATGTAGCGTGTAGCCTATAAATTATTTCCATACAGTAAATAATCCATTCTGCAATTATTGCATTTAGCACTTTGTACATCCTCTGCGACTAATTAGTATGATTAATATAGGCTTAAACGAACATGATTCGTAGGTAGTTCATACTCAATTATTCGTAACTGAAACTATCCAGCAACAATACGGCCAAGACCAAGAGCCTAATGAATGATTGGGAGGGCAACACGAAGCTATTATATTTATGTATACATAGTGTCCATTGGATTTGAATTCCTGTCAACAACCATCATTGTTACGAAAGCCGCCCGTCTCATGCTTAAAAACTTGCATTAGTATAATTACTCTATCTCGTAGTGATTTGAATGTTTCATAAATTGTATGAGCATTGTAGCAATTTTAGTTTGCTAAGACGTCGTGATGTAGCTAATTTAGTTTGTCATTTCCATCCAAAAGCATAATATAATTATTTGGAATCAATTACGCATACAGTCTGACACTGTATCTACCTACAATAGAAGAAAGCGTTGGTGATTCATTTAAGCGCGTGAGTGCTATAAAATTGAGCTGGAGCAATGACGTAGTATAGGATGACGGGAAAGGAAAGCTCGTAAACCTTTCTCCGGAGAATCTAGTCAAAGTTGTTCATGCAGCCAAGTTCAGGTCAGTAATTTTCTCACATTTTCCACCCCCGCAGTTTCATAAGATATCTTTAACGAGATGAGGCAATTGTCTACTGCTTGCAAAATAGATTAACGTAGTAGAATTCAGAAAATTCCTACTACATATGGAATGTCGATTGAAATTCAAAAACTTGGGGTTAGGCAAATCCAACAAAGCTATACTATATAGTGTAGAACACAAAAAGTTAAATCAGCCCAATAAAGATAGAGGACGAAGTCTATAAATCAGCAAGGCTCTTTCTGTATAAAATGAAAATGTCCCAATGAAACAGCAAAAGTACCACTAGAATAGTCTGATAATAATGCTGACACAGCAGTGCATTGACTTTACTTTTGTAAGTAAAGTGTACTCTTTTTGTACACTCGTCTTTTGTCTTTCGCCAGACTGATCTGAAATTGGAACTCAAAGTATATACATACATAAGTACACGTATATCCATTATGAATGTCTATGGTTGCATGGTTTTTCTACAGTGATAGTCATTTTGCAATATTAATATAATGAATATACATGCAGTGAATGTATTAATGCTACTGAGCGAAGAGTGAAGTTATATTAAGTACTGTAAATGTGCAAGGAAAAGACTGGAAAAGCTGATGTGAACTTCCTAATTGGGATGAATTCAGAAATCCATGCAAAATGCCGTTCGAATCCTCAATTTATTACAACCAGTCAAGTGAACTCGTTTGGGAAGGCTAAAATTAAGTTCGTTTTCCAATTTCATTATCATGAATATGTATCTTTAGTGAGTATCATTGTTGTATGTAATGTATTTTAGCGAGATCTTCTTGGCACTATGTTTATAAATGAGCTTATTTACATACAATATTGCAAAATATTGTATTAGATGTCTATGTGGCAGCGCTAATGCTTATTAGATGGGTGGAACCAGAAACTTCCTTTCTGGCTGTCGTTTTAGACACTACGCTAGAAAATTGTTTTAATGAGGAATCATGATTCAATAAGTTAATGAGAAGCGGGTTGGAACAGGATAATTCTGGTAAACCCCATCTGACGAAATTTAATACATATTTCAGTGAAATTTCTTTCCGTTATTGCATGCACAAAGTATTAAACGGTTTTATCACTCTTCACATTTCCATATGTTTAACAAACTTACCTTTACTATTTTTTTGTATAATAAACTCATTGAGAGTGAGTACTTTTGGTAAAAGTGTAAAACTTTTAACGCTAGTAACTGTTAATTCGCATTTTAACATCTAAAACACGTTTTTTCTTGTTACTAGAAATAAATACATATGCTGTAATATATCCAAATATTCATGATCTAGACACAGGAATATAATTTTAATTTCAAAGGAAATTCCATCAGTTGGGCTATATGAACTAATTATGGTGTCTTTTGATAAATATCACTGACTGCGGAGACACTTCTTGTGTCGCTGGCTTATTTTCCGTTTTCTTGCAAGTGTTGCTGGATATGGCGGACTCAGATACTAATTGACATAATTAAGTCCACTTCAGTCGCCGTTCCTCTGCTTAGGTAAGTGCAAAATCCGTGGTGGATCTTTGTTTTAAGTACCACTCTCGTAGATGACAGATTTTATTCTTGGTATTAGAAGCAGTTAAAAGTAAAAACTAAAGGTATCAGTAAATTCCTGTGACAAGTTTTCTAGTGTGAAGCCGACCTAGACTTATGTACGTCACTGTGAGAGAATGATTCCAATTAATTATTTTTAAAACCAGACATGTCTAATTCCATTACCCATGACTTCACTTAAGTTTTCTTTAAGAGGTTTATAAATTTAGAAGCAATTTATCCGAAAAACCACGAGCGAGTAGAACAGTTTAGAGTTTGTAAAGGTGTTGTGCGATTCTAAAAGAATACACTTGCATTAAAAACAAAATAGGTGTTATTAGATTTCAGTAAACCACACCACAATGTTATGGTTAATGTAAAAGTTTTGTAAAGCTTCACACATTTGCAAGGTTTTGGTAAGCTCGCTCTTATACTCTAGAGTAACTCCATAGCATTAAACACGTGGACATGCCTAAAGAGAGAACTTACTAGAGTGTGAAGGATGTTTCGTTTCGTAGAGGTCGGCGGTTTAAATCGCAAGATTTTCTTTTCTTTTATTTAACAGTCTCTCCCACTTCATTTCAAATGGATTTTATTCGTTTGTAATGGACTAGCTACATTTTTGGATAAACAATGGAAACATTAATGGATAACAGATTTGTTTAAACCTGTTTTGTGATGTATTAGAAAAGAAGTGGAATGTTTTAGAAATTAAGTCAGATGCTTCTAGCGAGAGTGAATTTAGCTGTAACTTTTACATCTTATTTTCGAAAACAAAAACTGTCATTCAGCAGTTGAAATTTAGAGATAGAGGATTCAAATACGAATTAAATAAATCAAATACGACTCTATATATTGTGTTAAATATGTATTGCATACAACTATGTATCTATGTATTAACGTTTTGCACATGGACACCTGTCAATGCTGATACAAGTATATATTTAACGTTCGACTGTGATTTGCTCTTCTTCGTTGATGAATCTTTCTGCCATTTTTCTTCTGAGAGCTTCTGCCACATGTTTTTGTTTCATTCTTGTCATTTATATGTTACATGTTCCCAGCTTACTGGTGTGCAGTAAGCTTCTCTGATGATTTACGTGGAAATACTTCAAAAGCGTGGGTAACTTCTGCAACGGTCCTTCAAAAGTATAGCTTATTGTATAACAACAAACATAACATTTGGAAAGTTATTTTCCTGTATATAATTTCTGCTATCTCTGCCCAAATCCTCTCTTTCCTGGATTTTAGTTTCAATTTCTTCTATAGATACAGAAACTAAACTTTGATTCTTAGCTCTGAAGACTCTTTGTGTAAATCCTGAAGTGCCAGAGTGAGCGGTTGATGTGCTAATGGATATTGACGTCGACTTCTATCCTGTAAGAGAAAATAGCTTCCACCGACCAATTACTGTCATTTTTGGGACGGACTTGTCACGCAATGATTTATTGAAAAAAGAAAAGATACTAGAACTGCACACGTGACGATTTTTTGACGGAAGGAACAGGTAGGTCGCTTCTCACGGTGGCTTTTAGGTCCCTCCACGTGAACATAATGCGTTTTCGAAAGGAATTGTATAAATCAAGGTTAAGTTGAAAGTTGTGAAATTCTATAAAAATTTATACAATATAAAGAGAAGAAAAGGTTTTAGGAAAATTGAAAATATCCTTAACATGCAATTTCTCCATTTGTACGGCTATATTCTAAGAATCACAGGAGCTGCTTGCAGCTGTAACAATTTTTTGAACCCACATTTTCACTGGTGTACGTGTACTGCTATTTTTTCTTTGCACACCAAAACCTTATTCATTCATATGTGCTACAAGGCATAGGAGTAGCAGTGACAGGCCATTCTTTTCCATTTCCACTTTCCTACATCACTTATTTTCTCCCTGACGTTTGAAAAAAGATGTGTATTTATATTTGTAATGGTAAGCATTTTTAGGGAAGGTATGTAAAAATAGAACGACGTGGTTGTGCAAAATTTCTTTCATTTAAACGAATGTCTACTGACCGACCTAAATAATTTATGTTCTACTCATACCCTACTGTAGTACCTATATGTATAAAATAGAACGAAGGATTGTCCTTATGCAACTGATCTATTTGACCTGACCTTCTACCCCAGTGGCTTATGGGAATAGAGAATGGAATTATATAAATAAATCCAGGCAGATACTTGGACACGCTCCATTCACAGAAAAAGTCTCTTACGGGAGTAAAGATATACATAATTACTAGCTAGACACACAAAATTGGTGTGGGAATCCAGCTAGGAGCTTTGAAGCGATTCCAGCTTATAAGCTATTCTGAGGTGCGTTTAATGGGACAATCATGACAAGATAAATTATTTTACGGTGTATTTACACTCGGAAAACTCGGTGGTAAGTGAAGTGCTCAATAAATTCTATACATGTGTACGTAGGTTGAACATGACGTTACATGCCGGACGTCTGCATGGAGTAAAGGTGGAGATATGACCATAAAATGCTGTTTTTAGAGGGAACTACACAGCTACCAACTACGATGTAAATGACTACACTCAACAATATCCAACTATAAACATACATTGTACGAATACAAAAGATCCTGCAGTGCGATATTTTAGAGCTATTCTATCCTGTCTGTCATTGTATTTATACCCCGATATTTAAACAAACTCCGTCGTCTACGACGATCCAACAGTATAGGAGCGGTCTACTGCTGCAGCTTATAATATTCATCCGGGCATTAACCGCTTGGGGAGCTTTAAAGTGTTTGGGAGGAAGATGCACGACGGCTTCAAACTTAAGTTATTTACCGCAATGTGCATTCTTACTTGGATGGACACTTACGGATTCACTAGCAATGAAAATCATACTTCACTATGCCAGGTATAAGTATTTGCATATATTTGTATGTGTGTAACATTAAACCGCAGTGTAGTTGATTACATATTACAGTAATGTACCCCAAAACTTTACTTAGCCCTAATGAATGAAAATCTTTACTCTGTGCAAAACAGCTGCTGCTCCTGCCGATATGCGACGTTGCGGGACGAACCACAAGAGAAACACTACCATATAATATACTTATATGTCTGCCACCCACTGATCTCAGACATATATAGTGTTGCCGTCAAAGCTTTGAAAATAATGACTTTCAAGCCGTGGTGTCATGAGAGAATTTTAGTTAAGATGTTCGTACTGCTCCTACTCGCACCAACATGTAATCTCTTTTATAAAATCAGAAACAGTCTACGTCCGATCGTCCTCGGTATGTATTACAATGTTAAGACAAAAAGCAACATTTTTTTCAAAGTTAAACTTTCATGATGATGCTTTTTTAAAACTTTTAAAAAATTTCATCAACAATGTAATGCTCATTCAATATATAGTGTGCCGTAGCTATGAACGACCAAATCCTACCAACGACACTTATAGTTGCACCCGTGGTAACTAGCTCAAGAGTTCGGAAAACAAAATAAAAAAAGATTTTTTTCCGGCTTGGGGTGATAGCAAACAGTTGCTTTTTTATTAAATATTTAAAAAATATAAGAAAACTGCGTCAAATAAAAACTCGACAGCATCGCCCATCAACTATCAAATGATACACTTTACCATTCAAGAAATTACTCATACTACTTTTTATTAGAGCAAGCAAATCACCGTGTAACTAACACTCTTGCATCTCTGTATTGGAGCTAATAGCTTAAATAGTAAAAACCGAGTGATTGAAGCGGGAATTTCTACGAAATCTCGGAGCCAGCAAAAGTATCTCTGTAAGGTGACTCAACGGACAGTATTGGCAAAGTCAAGTGGGCCGAGTCGGTGTCGGTAATAGTGCGTTTAACTACCCAAGGTCGCACAAGTCGAAGTGAACAAAGTTACAGAAGGTGAAAATATATATTAAATTATTTTAATCCTGTTTTAGAATTTTGAATTATGATTTTATTAGTATTTATATTTTAACGGTTTCTTTTATTTCTACAGGTGGCGCGACGGGACGGGAGCTACAAACTAACCAAACAGTCTTTTTTAAGACTTGCAATTGTTGCAAATTCAACCAGTCCTTATCAGGACTATTGCAAAATTTATTTGCCAATCGAAAGTTTACATTGAATTTTTTAACGGGTCTAAAAACCCATCAAATAGGGCTGAAAACCCTTTAAACTACCCCTGAAGGGTTGTAATCGTTCTAAAAACACTGAACTGATTAAAAACACTGAATTGATTAAAAACACTGAACTGATTAAAAACACGGAATTGATTAAAAACACTGAACTGATTAAAAACACTGAATTGATTAAAAACACTGAACTGATTAAAAACACTGAATTGATTAAAAACACTGAACTGATTAAAAACACTGAACTGATTAAAAACACTGAATTGATTAAAAATACTGAACTGATTCAAAACACTGAACTGATTAAAAACACTGAACTGATTAAAAACACTGAATTGATTAAAAATACTGAACTGATTAAAAACACTGAACTGATAAAAAATACTGAAGTGATTAAAAACACTAAACTAATTAAAACCACTGGATTGATTAAAAACCCTGAACTGATTAAACAACTGATTAATAACACTGAACTGATTAAAAAACTGAACTGAACATAAACCTTGAACTAAATAAAATACTGAAAGTGATATTGGCTGACAAAAAATTGAATAATTTAGGCTGATTTAATTGTCGAGTTTAAATTTAAAAGCATTTTGAAAAATGGACGACATAGCCTCTAAAAATGTTGCTCGAAATGCTCGACGTCGCGAGCGATATGCACAACAATCAGAAAGTCAAAGATTGTTAAATAATGAAAGACAAAGAGCACGAAGACAACAAAATCAAACTGAGTCAAATCGTCAAGCAGAAAATCAAAGAAAACGAACGTCTAGATTCCTAAATACTTCTGATAAAAGTAGACAAGCTGAAAATGAAAGAATCAGATTATACATGCAAGAAAATCGAGAGCAAGTATATGAGCGCCGTCGGATTCTACGTGAAGTTAATCGTGATTTAAATCATGTTTCTTTAAATCGAAACGAAAATTTAAGAAGAAGAGTAACGTCGACAGTTATGAGTGGTCTGATTTCAAAAACCACGGAGTCACATGTACAAGAACATTATTGCGGGCCCATGGACAGTGAGTTCACGCACTGTCATGCAATGCATTTTAAATGTGAAGGAAAAAAGTCAAAAATCGGAAATGAGCAAGTGTTGACATTTCTCAATTGCTGTCATCATGGAAATGTTTCCAATTTGAATCCAGTTCGGGAATTGCCTGATGAATTTCTTGAGCTGTTTTCAAAAAAAGATTTCATGGATAATATTCGCTCCTACAACAGTTCAATTGCGATGGCATCATGTGGTGGCCAAATCGAGCATATGCCTTCTGGTCCATACGTATTCCGATTACATGGGCAATTGTACCACTGTAGTGGTCCATTGTATCCAAATGCAGGCGTCAAGCCAAGTTATGGGCAGCTGTACGTGTATGACAGCGACCAGGCGACAAACATAAGACTTCAGCATCCAGCCAATTCGGGTTGTGATGAGTCGATACTCTGTATGCTGCATGAGTTCATGTTGAACAACAACAAATTAGTTGAATGCCATAGAAT